>WSFP011327327.1:0-39972 GCA_009831015.1 Picea engelmannii | reverse complement strand
TTCATGATCTTCTGCATGTGCCATGCTTGGTGAATGTCTCTCTGCAACTCGCGGTGAATGAAACTGCTTCCTCCTCGTCGGATAAGAACTTGGCTCCACAAGTTGACCTTCTCCTCGTGTGAGTTTCAACCTTGTGAGCATCAAAAACAAAATTTGCAAAACAATCAAGTCTTCAAAACCAGTGCTCTGATACCAATTTGATCTAAAAATTTGAAGAAGACTTGAAAAACTTGAATAATTATTGCAAGTTAAATGTTATGTGTTTAAGGCAACAGGATCAATTTGCAACACATAAATAAGGATTACTCATGCAAAATACACATAGACAGCAGCATAAAACATTGAACATCAGCACATAAACACAACAACTTGATAAAGGAGTTCACCCCTCTCCGGGCTACATCTCCTGGTCCAGCTTCCAATGGATCATTATTATTAAATTGCTCAAAGTTCTCAAAAACATGCCTTACAATGCTCAAAATGACAAACCGACCGCTTCAATGGCTTCCCAGCATCCCAAAACCCCTGTCTGGGCTCTTTCGGCACCTGAAACGGTCGAAAAATGAGAAAGATATGCCTCCTTGAAGTCTCCTTCTCTAACTTGTTGTCTCTGGTTCTACAATTTGCACCCTTGTTCTTCAAACCTGGCTCACACGCTCATTTAAGTGTAAAAACTTGGCACCGGGCGCAACCGCGCCAACGGTGCAAACCATAGGACGATTAAGGCGCCTCCAGCCCCTAACCGCCTCGGCACTCGATCATATGGCCATAGGACCACGCGTTTGGTTACAAAGTGGTTAAACCCGTTTTAAAAACCATATAACTCCCGTGCGGTTAATACACCAGTCAAACCATGGGTTATATACACGCATTAACCAAAGGTTAAAGTTCCAAACCCCGTGCGCATTTTTAATATGCAAACTATGGAATATATTGCAATCCAAAGTAATAAAACGCGCGCGTGCCAACAATCCGGGCCACAATATATATGGTCATGTGTATTACAATGTGTCCACGGGTCGGGGCTTAGCCCCGGCCCGCTCCCCTTTCCAAATAATACAACACACAACTTTAAATATAAGTGCGTTGGAATATGAAACAAGGAACATTGGCGGGAATGTTGGCTAGCGGAGTGTTACAAAGGCATTGGTGTTGGGGGAGGTCTGGGGGTCAAACCCCACGGACTCCCCATATAATTTTACATAACCAATTTAAATAAAAATGAAGGGACATGTGGCGCCAATGGGTTGGGCCACGTGTCCGCACATTATTGGCTACAAATGACACACGTCACCACCCGATTGGACAACCACCAACCAATAAAATTGTGCCATGTCTTCCACCTGCCACATCATCATGATGGTACGACCCTGCCACGTGGCCGTACGGACTGTACGGATAGGTACAGTCAGCATCCCAAAAATTTTCTTGTTTGGCTTGGAAGACAGATCGCGTTATCTCCTCCATACGGACTCCGTTTGCGAAAGTAAATATACCGCCGGAATCAGGAAGACGAGATGGACGCAATGGCATTATTTTCGTTGCATTCCGAGCACTTTGAAAATTGAGCAAAATTTGATCCCCTGATCATTATTGTGACATATGAATGCATGTAAAAACTAACAGCTTATACAACTATTCCAGGCCCCTGTCCTCAACCATACCATATAGAAAACATTTTTTTAATGTTTTCAAATTATAAAAATATTTTATAAAATAAACTTTAGATGAGGGAAATATTATCTAATTCCCTTCAACAAAATTGTTGCAATTAATCCTCCTCATTGTCCTCATATGGTTGGCTATCAATGGTAACTTCCTCAACAATACTTCCAATTGTCATAACTTATTTATTCCACATATAACATTAGACTATTTTGAGTCTACAACAAGTTATATGCATTCTCAAACATTTTAGCATGCATTGATGCATATCTACATGTACTAAGAAATGCACCCTTAACATGCTCATAATACATAAGCATTCAAGCCTCATGTGCTATGCATGGTTGTCCAATAGTCAATAACATAATTGTTGCTACAACATTTTCAACCACCTCTTTCATCGTGTACCACTTTCTTTATTGTTTTTGATTGTCCTCAAATCTCATTGTAATCACTACACATGGTTACCTTCCGTCCTGAGCACTTTTCCAACCAATTACACTTGGCTACTTAACATTTTCAGCCACATACTATGTTGATATTAATTTTCAGTATTTATGTAATACCATGGTTCCCTCTAATCCGATCACATACATGACAAAATTACATCTCCATCTATGCTCTCTTAATTGTCCTTGGATCCTCAATTATTCATTTACTTACTGGATCAAACTGATTTTTAGTTTTCCCACTCTCAACACTCCATCTCTTGTGTTTTCTTGAACCATTTACCTCTCTTACCTTGAACCACTTGGTCTTGGCTCACATAGACAAATATTCCTGCACATACAACCACTTCTCCTTATTGATTCATAGAGATCACTTTTAGAATAATTAGCATTACCTTTATTGGACATCATAAACTCCAATGTTGATTTCATCCTTTTGGAGTAATACCAATGAGTTCATTTCACTTGAGATGGTTCCCTCGTGTACCATCTCTCTTGCTTACTAAGTTAAACTTAGAACCACTTTCTTCTTCAGGATCCCTTATTGATTTTCCCTTCAAGAAAATCACCTCCATGCCCAAATTAATTTGAAATGTAATCAACACTTATGAAATACACTTAACATTCTCCCTAGCATCAATAATCCTTTCATTTCTGGCACAGATCTTTGAGTGTTATCTTAAACTCAAATCACTTGCCATCCACTTAGCAGTACCTTTTTCCTACTTTCTCTAATTACTCTTGGACTTATTCCATTATGTAATTTACTTAGATTTGTGTATTTCATTTCCTTAGAAGTATGGTTGTGTACTTTTGTATTCACTTTGCACATGAGGTATTACTTTTAGAAAAATTGTTGGAATTCTTTAGATTTATTGTACCTTCAATACTTCATTTTTGAAGTTTTGACATTTTTACTACACTTCCACTATACCATTTTAATAATAATAATAGTGGAGGTGCTACTCCCAAAATTGTATGACTGCTCCTTGGAGATGTTTCTCTTATCTCCAAGTATACATTTGGTCTTTCTTTATCAGAAGAATATTATTTTAACATGTCTAGAATAGTTATAACCATATGATATTGTGTTTCTTTACCTCGACTTCTTTAAAGTGAACATGATTTTACTACATCATCAATAAATACTTTACTCTTGTATTCTGACTCGACTGAGCACTCTGAATAGCATAAGTGGATTTATTGTAATAGATCCCCAAGCCTTCATAGTTTCACCTAGACTCACACCTCAACATTATTTAGTCTTGGCCTTTGATTATCTTGTAAGATATTCTTGACATGAAACTCTCTCTTCAAGTGCCTCTACTCATCCTTTATACTAGGCCCAACCTCTTTCATTTACTATGAAACCATTCTTCCATATAAACCTATGATACTTGTATTATCATGTATTGTATATGACTTTCTTACTTATCATCCGCATCTGATATGCATAATCGCCTCATGAATTCTATCCCCAAACAAGGATTCCATTAAGGGTTTTCTATGTTGCTCATCAAAACTAATTGTATGATCAACAACTTATTAAGAAACCAAATGATTGTTTTATCTCATTCATTCATGGTTAGCTTATATTAATATCGTCCTTCCTTGAAGAGGTCTTACAATCATCCTCATGACCATTTTCTTAAGCATAATCATACTTATGTTTCCTTTCTTATGGAAATATCCAACAAAAAATCATTCTTGTCCAACTGGTATAAAAGTATTTACAATCTAAAATATAACTGGACAATTATTACATTATCCAGGGCGATAAAATTCCCAAACACAACTTCTTTTGTCCCTCAATCTATTCTTGGTCAGCATACCTTTATCAGGGTAAGCCTTTCTTGGATACCCTTTCACTACTTCCTGAGCATTTAAATCCATACCAATATGGTTATCATCCACCTCTATATATCAATCAGACTCATTTGTAATCTAGAAATGCTCCAGTAAGTCCTTTCCCAGACTCTAATATCATTCCTTCATCAACCATTACAACTTTATAAGGAAATAACAATAGAATTATCAACATTTCATTCATTCTTTCGAAATTAAGCAGCCCTTAACCAAATGTTGTTATTTTAACCATTCACATTCACATTTCTATGTGGATATTTGGATTCATATGTCCAAGATCTTTCCAATAAGTTCATCTTAGATTTAATACATCAATCATGTAACTAATCTATGTCCCATCTAGGCCTGGGGTTGAAACTGGAGCTCTGATACCACTTTGTAACATACCCAACCCATTAAGTACCTTCTAAGGGATGGGGTGTCAAAATTTCATTTTTCCCAACTACTTCATCTTTCCAACTAAACCTTGTTTATTAATTCTTCTCGTCGAGATCTTTCCAACGACTATAAACATGCTCAATTCTGAGCTTCGGATAAAAAATTACAACCTTCCAAATTTTTTTGTCTCTTCAACATCAATTCCTTCATAGAGCCACGTGGCCTCCACATGGCACCCTACTACACATGTCATCCCATGTGGCATAGAAGTGGCATCTGCAATGTCATTCCTCGTACCAACACCTTGCCGGTCTTCCAAACAACGTCTCTCTTTGCTATCAGAACCCTCCCATTGGAGTGCTTCCACTTCGGACTACTCTGCACACTCCAATAATTGAGTTTGACAACATCCACCTATGACGGTTCAGATGGTCCTGGTGATATGATAATATATAGTTGGAATTTCATCAGAGTTCAAAATTGCACATAGGTTAACAACCTCTCCAAACCTCTTTGTATTCGAGTAGGTGAATTCCACAAAATATCGACGACCATCGTGCATCATGGCCACCCTATGATTGATGACCCTAATCAATCCTCATAGTACTCCTATCAGTTTACTTCCTCCTCTGGAATCACAACCCACTATGACCAGCCTCCTCTGATGGATGACTGAGATCTATCGCTGATAGATCCGAAAGCTAGGATTTAGCCACTTGTCTCGAGAAATAACACTGACAAGGTCTACGAATTATGAGCTAACACATGTTCTTCTCTAGACACGCTGGCACCCCTTGTCATCCTGACGTTACTCCCCCTTAGCCTCACTTAAGTGGATACCTATGTGGCAGCCAAGTTGGCACCCTAGACGCGTGATCCTACCCAACTTTTCCACTTGTCCTGACATGTAGCGCTTAGGCCACATCACTTTTCACCCCCTCAAAGTGTTATAACACATTTCAATGTGGCACAATAGCCACTTGACACATGGACCCTCCATGTGGATTGACATGGCGTACACGTCATCGAAGATCACTGACACATCCTTTTAGGTGTTGACACCTATCCTCTGCGTAATGGGTGGGTGACATCACCTTCCTCCTAGCCTCATTCAAACGATACCTATCAAGATCAACAATTAGGATTACTTTCAGCTGGTCTCTGATAGATAGTCAGGATTTCTCCTCGAGGTCTTCCCTTCTGAGTTCTCTAGCATTATTTTCCCAGAATGCTTTAATGGCTACACGCTTCGACCAACGGTCAGGATCTTACGATGCCAACTCCAACCAACGGTCACAATTAAAGCACCTATCCAATGGCTTGGACTCGACAGGGACCCACCCCCTATTACCTTGATGAATTACATGGTGCCTTGTGTTTTCCTCGTACACATAGGCTCTTTCCATCGACGTGATGTCAGCATGACTTCATCCTTCCTCTCCCTCACGTCTAAGGATTTCCACATTGATCAACGACTGATATTACACCCCAGTTGTTCTCCATTCAATGGTTGGGATTTCTCCTCAGATTCCTTCCTTCGTAGTATTTTCATTTTAGTGGACCAAACTACTCCATAGGACCCACTACGATGGGAGGTCATGATTACTCCAAATTATTCTTCGATGGATCGATGACTCTGGTCAATTCAAAGTCTCATCCCAACCTAACCATGGAATACTCTAATGGACCCTCTACGATCAATGATCACAATCTCTCTAAGAATTATCCAATGGATCCAATGAATGTTAACAATTTGGATCCTTTGGAAGCTCTAATACATGAGGGACCCCGATCAATAGCCAAGATTATTTCACTGAATCGACGGTTGTGATTCTTTCTAGTAAAAGACACAAAATTTCATAGTTTGAAGAGTTCTCTTTAGGGCTTAGCCAAATACGAGTCTTCCTTAGGAAATTTATAAGGCTTAACAAGCCTTCAGGATTATCTGTGATCCTTCTCTACCGGCTAATATCCTTCACATCGATGTGTGAGTAAAGATTCGCACCCTCTGAACTTCCCATATGCGGACAAGGGCATTTCCAGACCTGAGTTGGTTATATCATACCAAATTCTAACTCCAATAACATTAAATTGGATAGAATAGCTTTGCATATGAACAGAGATATATAGAATACCAGCAATATATATTCCCAAGTATCATTACCATAGTCATTACCCTTGGAAAAAACACATAAATATTTGCACAAACTATGCATGCATACATAATGTACATTTCTAGGAAATTCTAGCAACATATACACACAGACTACTTTATTCTGGAGTTCATTGATTATTCCTACACAGCCATGGACAGGATCTCGAATTCTTTCGCTTGCCTCGTACACCATAGTGCTTACTGCATCACCTCTCTGCTCGGCCGGAAGATCCTGTAACAACAAAACGATCACACAATTAGCCAACCCATCACAAATACTTTGTACTGATCAGTACAAAACACATTAGAAACCCGATATTAAGGCGTTTATTATTTTGGGAATATTCATGGAGTTTTTCCATCTCATCCCTGAATTTTGATTATGTTTGAAATTTTGGAGTTTATGACTAAGATATCAAATTGGTGTATGAGATCTTTTAGTCCAACAATTTTACTAGGTGTATATATCCTATCCCTTTGAATTTAAACCTATAACCTATTAAGGAAAAATATATTTTCTTAACCATTAGACTTATTGAGACTGATCGTATATACTAATTGTCGAAATTCTCTACTTGTCAAAGTTATCTATAAACGTTGAAATTGTGAAATAGATTATAGAATTCAATCATGAAGATGAAGAATACATTTGAATCTGTGGGTAATTAGCAAAGAATTCTGGAATGATATGCTGGTAGACTGCATTATAGCAATGGAACAAACCTGTAGTAATTTGATAACATGGCCATTTCCGAAGACTTTGTGTACCAAGAGGAATTTCTCTGGATTGTTTTGGGGAAAATAAGGCGCAAGCACGCATTTCTCTGAGCATTTTTTTCTTTGGATCTTGCACCCAGCACACAGAGATGTGGACCATGTTTGGGACTTGAAAGCAGTCGCTTCGCTCATCTGCAAAAACAATTCGATACAAAAGCAAATCTGTTGTGTTAGGGGCTTTGGACACAAAAACATATCTGCATTGCTTTCTGTCGACAAAATACACTACATTACGAATGCTTCCACTTAGCATTGCTTACCTTTCCGTTGCTATGTTTAGTTACAGTTTTTTTCAAAATTCGAAACCTCTTAACCATGGATATAGATCCTTGCCCAACAAACATAAGAAATTTTTACACAAATGATCTAATTACGCCGAAAGGCGTACACCTATTGACAATGGGTAGATTTAATAGGGGTTTAGTGCTTAATAAGTTTTCTATGGACAGGATTAAATATGGCTGGAATATTCTTAGTAGTCACACAAAATAAATGGCTGTGATTTCAATCATTAACTTCCTAGCTATTATAAAGACATCTGTTTATGTATTTACTTTTTTACATTTACCTAATCATATTTAAAAATTACTTTGATAGCTAACTAATTGCCACCTATGTGATTAACAAAAATTAAAATATTAACACCAGATAAATGAAGCCCAACCTTTTATTGGTTAATCAATAATAAAATTTAATATATTCTTTTAAGAATTCTTTTCATCTTATCAACCTTTCGGCGTTGATCAGCCACAATTATGTGGCTGTGCTAGTTATAAACAAACGAAAAACATTTGAGTTAAAATGAAGAGGACAATGAGTTAAAATGAAGAGGACGATGAGAATGTGGAGGAAGATGCCTCCTCTGAGTTGTGTTGACTGATAAATAAGTTTACGCCGTTCGTCATTCCCGCTTGCGTCATTCCCCTGAGGCAAGAAATTCGTGCTGTTATCTTCTTATTGGTTTCAAGTTCAAGTTGAGCCTCAAATCCGATGCTCTGCTTTCTGTACTGTACGGAAAGACAACGAGTGTACTGGTCAGTTTGAATGAGAGGAAAATAAACACGTGTTGGGGAATGATATTACATTTATAACGGTGATTGTTGCATAGACGATGAGTTAATAGGCACCGACTTATTTTGTCTACTTTCTGATAGATATTTATTGGACAGTTTTATCGTGATTTTTTCTGTTTGATTTTATTCAAAATTTGGTGAGAAATGGTTGGATCTGCAAATTTGAGTGGCTAAGTTTGTATAATCCAAATGTCTCGGGGTTTTTTCAGCACCCTGAATTTATTTATGCATTCAAAAATGCAATTTAAACAACAGGAAGGGCCCAAAACCCCCAAAAGTAAAAGTTTAGCCAATGCCTATTTCCTGATTGGTGCAATGTAATAAGTATACTTTTGGTGACTATGGTTAAATGCAGGGTATAGCATAGTCAAGTAAATTTTTTTATATATATATTTTTAATGGAGTTTTATATTTATTTTTGTCACTTATATATTTTATTTTACTTATAATATATAAATATTATGAAATTGTATTTAATATAACATCAAGATGCTGCAAAATTTGTATATAGAATATTTATGTATTTTAGTTTTAACACTTTTGTCATTAGTAGTATTTTGGTGAGATTCATCTCAATAATTTATAAATTGACATTTGGGACCAAACAAATTTCGTTCATCATCATGATAAGATATTTATGATGCACCACATTTGTTTGGTCACAAACAAATCTTATCTTAATGATGAACCACATTTATATATTTATAAATTGTTGTGATGAATCTTAAAAAATATCGGCAAAATATTTATGTGTTCTCTATCATATGAAATATATCATTATTAAAAATAAAAATAGGATAACAAAATTCCTAAATATTTAAGACTTTTCTTTGCTTAGATTTTTCCAAATTTCATATATCCTATCTCATTTTATTATTGATGAATAATTCTTATTAGTGACACTCACAATCAAAGCATCTAATGTAGCCAATGACACTTTTGTTCTTCGAACATCTTTTGTTATGTTTGATCTTGAGAATCCCTTCTCACATGCCATTGTACTTGTTGGTATAGTGAGTATTACTTGCCATAATTTTGATGTGTTTGAAAGACTTTTATGTAACATGGTGGCACAAAAAATCTTCCAAGCATTTTTCATGGATGACCCTTCGCAATTAACATAAAGAGTATCAACAAATGCATGCAACTCTTTCAATCAAGCTTCAAAATCAAAATCAAATAATATTTTGTTTCTTCCCTCTCACATATAGTATTTTGTACGTGTTGAAAAATATTTTCAAGCCAACTCTTTCAATTCTATTATCTACCACGAGCACTGTACATAATGACAGGGGCTAAACAACCTTATAGAGTTCATAAAACAAATATCTAGGAATCTTCCATTCAAACGTTTTAGAAGAGCTTCAACATATTTGTTTTCAAGGTGTTTGAAAGTCTCTAGTGGATCATCAACATAAGGTTTCCATGATTGTTTTTGTGTATCAACAGAATTACCATATGAATGTGGAATTGCTACAAATCAGAATTCATGTCTATGTTCAAGTCACTCTTTATCAAGAATATCTAGATAACCAAATTTGAAGGCATCTAAACATTAAGATAAGTAACACGTTCCATTTGAAAATGTATCACTTCTTAAAAAACACATTTTTAAAGTGTTTATAATAACATCTATGGTTGCCCCTAAACATGTAACATCAACATACTCTTTCTGGAATTTCTTATTCAACTTGTTTAGTTCACACATTACATCTACATGCATATGCAAACAAATCCGAACTAAAAGGATCTTTGCTTTATCATACTATAAGTCATTCCTTTATTTTTCCATAAAGTCAATATGGGAGGCATCAATACAACAAGCCTTTCAATGACTTGTTCTCCTGAAACTCATCTAACTACATGGGTTTGAAAAGTTTGAAGAGTTTCAAGTTGCATAAGTTCTTGTAGAGCAATGAGTTGACAGTTTCTTTGAGTAGAATTCCCCCAAAAATATACTTTATTTGTTAATTTTTCAACAAATAATAATTTAGGTATACTTTCGGAAGCATCTAATGTGGATAAAACTTCATGATGAACAATACAATGAGTACTTAAAAGATTAAGTATATTAACTTAGATATAATATAATGAGTACTTTTCATAAAAGAAACATAGCCAATTCCATTGCCAACCATTGTTGAAGTGTCATTTGTAGAAATTACTATCAATCTCTTATTTGAAAGACCCCTTCCTTCCTTTAAATCATTGACTACATCATATGTTGTTTTCCCTTTTCCATCACAAACATTTATGAGCTTTACAAACTGTGAAATTGGAGACCCTAACTCCTATGAGCCTAGAAACATGGCATAAACTACAAGGTGTTTCTATAAAATATGTTATATTCTTTCATCTACCATCAATGAAAACAAGACTATCCAACATTCTTCTAGTTTGTACCTCTTCAAGATATTCAAATATATACAAAAATGAATTCTTTTGTAGTCATGTGATTTGTATATGATGTGTAATGTTTATTCTTTGACATGTTTGGTGCGAGTAAGAACATTGCAAACAAGCAAAGTAATTCATATTTTGATGAGAGAAAATCTTCCTACACAACCCAATAAACTAATTTCGCAGTTGCGATTTCACTTTTCTTGTTCTTGTCATCAATCCATGCTTTGTGTTTTGTAATAGGTTTTACTTTACTTTTATTTACATATATCCATTTTGCTTGTGAAAGTGTATGGATGCTTGAATTGGCATGAACAATTAGTGAATCATGTTGCATGGTAGAGAAACCAATTCCAATTCCCCCATGGTCTCGTTGCCGTATGTGTTTCATAGATATTTATTTCATCATTGTTTTTCTTTCATGTTTTTTCTCTCTCAACCACTTATACTTAGTTTTTCATTTGTGCCAAAACTCTCATTTTACTTTCAATTTTCTTTTTCTTTGAGTGCTAGGTTCCTCACCTTGAAATTCTTCAACACATTCTTCATTATACCTAAATATATCTAAGTTTTCATTCATATCAAAATCATGCTCCTCTTCGTTAGGTTATGAAACTTGTGATGTACTATACCATCCAAACAACATTTTGATAGAAGATTCATTATTTTTTTTGAAACATTTTTTAATTTCATACTTATATAATACAAAATTGAAAGTAATTAGGTAGGGAATAAGAATACCCATAAAATTCATAGCTTCTAGTTAAAACATGAAGCACTCTCTTTTAATARATAATTTCAAAGGAAATGAATTCGTCATATATTTGCACATAACTCTAAGTATATTTGAATTTTAGTAAAGCTTAACATACAKAAACCCACTCACCATTGGAATCTTTAAAAGCACCAAATAATAGATTCCAACTTCTTTACATGCCACGATTCCTCCTAGATTCGATTATTGTACACAAACAATCCACCAACACTGAGCATGACATATGAAATGATGCCAAGATAGCTACAACCTACAAGGAAAGAAAAAATTCTCAAAGATGTAGTTCATATTTAGATTGAATTCCTAATATTTTCTTCCATCTTAGTGGTAGCTTACCAAGCCTCAATCATTATTGTGGTTTGCAAATACCATCTGGAAATTCTATAACATCCTCAGTTTTAATCCTCGTGAATTATAATGTAATTGTATAAATGTGAATTATGTTGGTGAGTCAATGTGTTGGGGCGAAGAGACCGTATTGATTTAATGTGGTCGTGGATGAATTTCATATTATGAACATTGAAATAATTAATAAAAGTAATAATAGTTGGCTACGATAAAAAATATATGAAGAACGATAGGGGCTATGATTCCACAAGAGAGAGAGGTCCAAGGGGGAATTATTCATGTGTATTAATCCAACTCACATTCCCAAAATTATTATCATTGTGTATAACTTTCTATATGTTGATTGAGTGTATGAGAAGACAATCATCTAAACTCATGTAAGAGGGTGGGTGTGAGTGGTCACATCTCATAATGAGTGGTCACATCCCATATTCCTTGAGAAGAGTGTGAGTCAAGCAAGCAAGGAAGAAGAGGAAATTGTATGTAGAATAGGACAATTTTTACATGCAGATCTTGGGCAACAAAGAGAGGATTGAGTGTTGGGAAGAGAATCATCCATGTTGTGCTCAAAGGAAGCCATTGTCGGGTTGTGGTTATGCTAGAAAAGAGGCATGTGTGCCTATAAATTAAGTTGTAAGCATGTAGTTCATTTTCTTGTTGAGGAAATGTCTCAAGAGCCTTGTGAAGGCTGTTGTGAGAACTCCTAAAGCAGTTGAAAGTTCTTGGATCCTAGCTAAGGAATTCCTAGCCAACCGAGTGCAGTAGGGACCTTGGTAAATGAATGATATATCCTAAGGCACTATGAGCAATGAAGGGGGTACATTTCTTGGGTAGTGCAAGTTGTGGGAAAGAGAGAGTTGGAGGATTAGAACTGTTGTGGGATTGGAAATTGGGTTTTGGGGTTGTTGTGTGTGGAGAGTGGAAAGTCATAGGGCCAAATCTCCTTGTGGACTCATAGCCTCAACTCGGGGGAGTCCTGTTGTTGAGATAAAATGAACAACAATGCCTATAGCTGGGAGGTTCATCCTCTGTTTGCAGTCAGTCTATTAATCATTAACAAATACGTGTTTTTGTTATGTTCTTATGTTAATTTCGTTATGTAAATGGTTTATATGGATGTTATGTGTTTGTTGTTTGCTTTAAAAATTGCATTTAGTTTTAGTAAATATTTTTATATTCATTTAGAACTGTGGTATCAGTCTAATGCTCAAATCTGGGTGTGATCTATGGATGGTAAGCTACATGAATTTAATTAAGTATAAAATCCTAAATTTAATGTGTATTATCCATGTAATGATGCTCAACTAGAGGCTCAGTATGTTACATTATGGTATCAGAGGCTCAGGTTCAAACAACGAGCTTGCATGGGCCAAGACAACTATAAATTGGACAAATTCGTTGTTGCAGACGGTTTTGTGATGGATTTGGGGAAAATCGAAGAGAAATTCCCAAATTCGTGAGCAAGATCCAAGTTTAAAGGAGTTAGATATACTTAATAGGTTCAATGGATCCAAGTTGCAAAGTTTTAGATCTGAATTTGAATTGGAATGATCAAATTTCAAGTTTTAATGGTTGTTGTAGAGTTGCAGGCAGTTTGAAAAATCGACAGTCGAGATCGTGTTTGATCTCGAGATCGACGACCGAGATTCGTTGAGATGAATTTAAAAATATATAAGATTTCAAATGTGTGGAAGGTTGATAATATCAACGACCAAGATTCATTTTTGGTTGATTGATGAAGTTAGAAAATCAACACCTGAGATTCATTTTCGACTGTTTTGCAAATAGATCAAATGAATGGTTGAGATTAATTTTCAGTCATTGGGAGGATGGGGCCAATTAATGACCAAGATTAATTTTGGTGGTTTTCAGAATGGATCAGATCGAAAGTCAAGGTTTTCTGGTAGAGTTGGACAAAGTTCGACGAATCAACGGTTCAAATCATTTCGATTGGGAGATTGACAGTCCACATCAATCAGAGAAATGATGAAAAATTTCTAAGTGTTGAGGTTTTCCAAGAGAAATAGACGACAACCGATGGCCGGGTTGGATGAATTGGAAAAGAGTTAATTTGGTTGCCAAGAGAAATCATTGACGACCAATGGTTAGGTAAAATGAAATGAGGAAGTGCTTGATTCGGCCTGAAGACATCTTTGATCAAATATGGATGACGGTTGGCATTCGCCGAACTCTACGGAGTTTTTTTCAATAACCAATGGAAATCATCGATGGCCGATGGTTGGGCATTGACCGATTTGGAATTTTTTTTTGAACCAATCAAGTAAATTTGTTGATCGTCGATGGGTCGATGGCCGGGCATCGATTGAATCAGCCAGGTGTTTGGGTCGTACAAAAGAAACAATTGATGGTTTATGAAGGAAAGAAGGTGATGACGTGTCATTCCAAATAAACATCCACATGTCATGCGATATCAACATCGACGTGTCATTCCACATAAACAATTGCCACATCATCATCCACATGTTATTCCATGCCAACCAATAGAAGTGGTTGATGGCCAAAGGCCGGGTTGGCCGAATTGGGGAAGTGTTTTCGATAGTCATTGGGGATCGCATATCGTTGATGGACGATGGTTGGGTCGGCTAGTTTAGAGTTGTGTGCAAATCAGTCGTTGGGGAGTTGGACTGATGGATGATGGTCAAGTCAATAGTTTAGGGAAAGTGTTGTGTGCATCCCAAGGGAAGCGTCGATTGTCGATGGTCGATGGAGCGTGGATCAACGAATTCTATTTAAAAGGTTGTTACAATAGAAAAATAGTCACTTTTATGTGAAATTTTGTGGTTTCTGAAGGTCATTAACTTGTTGGGCAATTTTGAGGCCCTAAACGATGTTTTAAGCCAACCAAAACCCATGAGAACATAATGTACCAAGGTACACTTTGTCTCTGCATATCAAATAAAATAAATCATAAAGAGTTTTCCAATGAGATAAACTATTCACGAAACAGAGCTCGCATAAGAAAGTTACAACCAAAATAGTAAGGGTAAAATTTTGGCACCAGATTACTTCGAAGGGGAATAAATCCTTGTTAAAAGGTCTATTTGAGGCATAAGAGAAGTTGATGGAAATATTATTATCCATAGATGACAACTATGGAGCTATATTTAGGATCTGTGTAACATACCTGACCCCTTAAGTACCTTCTAAGGGATGGGGTGTCAAAATTTTTCTTTTTCCCAACTGCTATAACATATCATATGTTATGTTATAATAACACAACATATGATATGTTATAATATTATAACATAACATATGTATTTCCAATTAAACCTCGTATATTAATTCTGCTCGTCGAGAGATTTCCAACGACTGTAACCATGCTCAATTCCGATCTTTGGATCTAAAGTTACAACCTTCCAAAAATTTTGGTCTCTTTAACATCAATTCCTTCACAATTCCATGTGTCACCCTCCTACACATGTCATCCCATGTGGCATAGACATGGAATCTGCCACATCATTCCTCAGACCCACACCTTGTGGGTCTTCCAAAAAACATCTCTTGTTGTGATCATAACCCTCCCATCGGAGTGCTTCCACTTAGCACTACTCTACACACTCTGACGGTCGATTTCTATGACATCCACCTCCAACATATCTCGAACGGTCATGGTGATATGATACTATACGAGTGGAATTTCATAGGCGTTATAAATTCTACATGGGTTAACAACCTCTCCTAACCTCTTCATATTCGAGTAGGTGGAGCCCACGAAAAATAGATGGTTGTTGTGCATCGTGGCCACCCTTCGATCAACGATCTTGATCAATATTCGGAGTACTCCTATTTGAGTACTTCCTCTCTAGAATTACATCCCACTCTAACCAACCTCCTTCAATGGGTGGTTGAGATCTATTGTTGATAGATCCAGAGGCCAGGATTTAGCCACCTGTCTTGAGGAATAACATCAACAGGGTCTAGGAATTATAGGTTGCCACATATTCTTTGTTGGCACCCCTCGTCATCCTAACGTCACTCCCCCTTAGCCTCACTTAAGAGGAGACCTATGTGGAAACCAAGTTGGCACCCAGGACATGTGGTCCTACACAACTCAACCACTTGGAATAACACATGGAACTCATACCACATCATGTTTCACCCCCTTAAAGTGTCATAACACATTACCATGTGCCATAATAACCACCTAACACATGGACCCTCCACATGGATTGATATGGCATACACGTCATCGTCGATCACTGACACATCCTTCCAGGTGCTGACACTTGTCCTCTGTGCAATGGGTGGTTGACGTCGTCCTTGTCAGCATGATGTCACCTTCCTCCTGGCCTCATTCAAATGCAACCTATCAAGATCAATGATGAGGATTAATTTCAGTTGGGCTCTGATGAATAGTCAAGATTTGTCCTCAGAGTCTTCCCTTTGGATTTCTCCAACATTCTTTTTCCAGAATGCTATGATGGCTAAACGCTTCGACCAATGGTCAAGATCTTACAATGCCAAATCCTACCAACACTCATGATTAAAGAACATATCCAAGGGATTGGACTCGACGAGGACCCACCCCCTATTATCTCTACTAATTACAGGACACCACATGTTTTCCTCGTACACGTAGGCTCTTTCCGTCAATGTGACATCAACATGACATCACCCTTCCTCTCATTCACTTCTAAGGATTTCCACGTTGATCAATGGACGAGATTACATCCCAGTTGTTCTCTGATTTCCGGTTGGGATTTTTCCTCAGAGTCTTCCCTTCAGAGTATTTTCATTTCAATGGACCAAACTAATCTGTAGGACCCACTGCGATGGGTGGTGATGATCACTCCAAATTATTCTCCTATGGATTGAAGACTATGGTCAATTTGGAGTCTCGTTCTGACCTAACCATGGAACACTCAGATGGACTGTAACACACTTGACTGCCAAATACCCTTTCTAGGGATGGGGAATCAATTTTTTTTTCTTCCTAACTATCTCAAATCCTAATTCTGGAATCTTCATGGGTTAATTCTAATCACGAGATTTCTAACGGTAACTACCGCACTAAAATCCGAGCTTTGGTCTACAATTTATGGCCTCCCGAAGTTACTCGGGTGATGTTAGTTAGGGTCTTTGGTGTTTGGCACTGAACACTCCTTTTTCCTAATCCCAGTAGTACTGAAATCTCGCCATGTGGCCTTAGCCATTCATCGATTGATGTTCATCATTTTATGTTGAACTCCCCCTTTTGGCATCCGATAGTCGACAATCAGTGGTTGACTTCCTACACTTTCAGTGTTTTGGCGATCAGTGATCATTGTCGAACATTTGTCATTCGACGATCGATGGTCTGCATTGAACATCTTTGTACTATACAGTGCCCAAATATTTTTACCTCCTAAAATTATCTAGACTCCTAGAGTCTTGAACATGTCACCAACCACGTTGTCTAGGAGGAACAAATCAGAAGTTGACATGCGGCGAGGGCCATGGGTGACATGTGTCATGCTCAAATATGCATAAGGGGTCTGTGAATCGGCCATATCTGGGTGATATGTGACACGCGTAATGTGGTTTCACATCACCTTATATGATGTTAGGATTCCACATCATCTTGGGCTGATAGCTTCCTAGCCCTGCAATCTCATGGTCAGTAAGATTCCATGTAGATCAATAGATCTACGACCTCCATTACTTCATGGTTTCAGACTTCACAACTCCTCACGTTGAAAATCCTCAAAGAGCCAAGTCTTCAGACTCTCTAATCTGGCGCCAAGTGTCCTCCTCCTATCAACAACCAAGATTCATTTCGAAATTACTGACTTCATAGGTTTTCACACTCTGTAGATTCTTGGCCAAGTTCCTCCATAGTACTAAGTTTTCGGACTATAGGATCGATTTCCACATACCCTCTCATCCAATGTCTCTAATTCAATGGATAAACTTAGACATGGGACAAGTAGGGGCCACCTGTCGCTCCAGTACGACACATTCCCGGTGAGTTGGGTAATCAAGGTTGGTCTCTTAGATCGACGACTGAGAGGGATCCTGAAGGATCTGAAGATCGATGGTCCATGTCACTTTGAAAGTTCAAAATTCGGGGGTTCGGCATAAATCTTATGGCTTCCTCTTCGGACCACACCTGATCGGTCACCACGTGTACCTATAATTCACGGCCATGAGTTACTCCAGCTTGCAGAGCTCTGGGGAAACTCATGCGTCCCTATATCACCAAATACCCAAAATCTCGAATATTCATTGATCTATGGACACATGTCCTCCACTTTCAATAGTCCTGATTAACTTTGTGACTCCTTCATTTGAGATATTTGGCGCTACACCACTCCTATCCTCCCGAAGTAGAACTTCATCAAAGCACTTAATGCTTCCCCTCCTAAGTTCGATCTAATGGCTGGGAGAGATCCACACTGGATCCCTAGATATATGACCCTCATCAATTCATGACTTCAACCTTCGATTGTTTTCGAGGATTGTGGAGTCATAAGTTCTGAAGTCCTGAAGCTGAAGAGCTAGCTCCTTTCGGACTAGCGCAGGGTTCCCAGACCCTGGTCACATGGATCCTTTGGGAAATATTGTGGGATAAGTGCTAATATTTTTAGTGGCGCATGAGTTAAGGACATGGCATGATCTCTCGGTCATATGGGTGGATAGTATTAAGGAAAAAACCCTTGTCCCACAGAGATGAACTTGAGATTCTCGCTAAGGAAAATTCAAAGGATCGACAGGACTTAGAGGTTTTCTTTACTCCTACCTCGACTCTCCTGCGGATTCACATCCCATGACTCCCTAGCAGCTAAACTGAGATAAATCAAAGATCATACAGATATAACAATTTACATAAGAAAATGATCATTTCTATTAACTTTTCAAATACTCAAAGACTTAACCATAACGCAAACATTCCATCATCGCATCCAATATATATACATAGAGTATGATAATACTTATCAGAAATGGAGAATGTGAAGTGACTGTTGAAAGGGGTACATGTTTCTTCCCAACTATAGGCACAACCATTCCTGAAGGATTTACCACTGGACACCCCCGAGCTAGACCATGATGCTCTGAGAGGGATTCTTTCTCCTTTCTTCAGAATAGTCAGGGATGAAGGTTACTCTCCTCCTCCCACAAGATCTTAGCAAGTGGTTTTCTCTACTCCAAGCAAGGAGGTTTGCATGAGCACTTCCTTAGATGCTCCTCAGCCTTTTTTATCATCTTGTAGACAAACCCTACCCAAGGCTTCTTACAATGAAAACAAGCTTGCTTATCATATTTTCTCTCAAATCCAAAGTCAAAGCATGCTCACTTCTCTTCTTCGGTGACTGTTTTCTCTACTTTGCTATCTTGAAGATCTATCTATGTCCCACAAATTACCTCCTTTCTTGCCTTCCTTAGCAAGGTTGTGTGGGTACGAATCCCCAATTCGTTGTCAGGCTTGGAAGCCTTACAGATGGGTACCCTGCCCCATCTCCTCATTAACTCTTGGGGATGGCCTTCCAACTACTAGTTTGACTGGTAATTCATTTCTAGGTCAGAGGATTGTTGAGAAATTACACCGAGTAGGTACTAGTTTGGTGAGGGCCATCTCAACCAATCTTGGTTTCCCTCACCATCTCTCTCATAGCATCATGGATGATTCTAAGGATGGAAATTTATTTTAAAATGTAGAAACCTTGGCGAATATTACTAATCCTTCATATGCCAACTAAAAAATGTTTGGCGATATTTTTGTAAAAATATTCAAATTTCTAAGGATTTTATATAGTTTGTGTAAAATTTTGGCGATTTTTAAGGTAAAATAATTTTATCCTTTAGAATTTGGGCGAATCATTTTTAGAATAGCGAATCTTTTTTTGGGAAAAACCATGGAAAATTAGCCCATGAGCGAAATTTAGCCCCTAAGATCATCCTTGCATGATGATAGCATCCATGGTCTGTCTTGGCAAACTCCCCCCCTTTCAGCAATTGTGCAACACATATCCAATTTATATTAACAACAAAAAAATTGTACATTGACCCTTTTATACAAAGGTTCGTCAAATCAAATATTCACACATATTTAGTCCACCATAGTCTCTTGTCCAGTTATAGTTATATTTACAAATTGGGGGAAACAACGGTATTACAATACCCTCCCCCTTAAAGGAACATCATTGTCGATGTGCTATGTATGTACAGAAGTAAACAAAAATGGATATCCATGTCTCATGGCATCCTCCATTTCCCATGTAGCCTCATTTGGGCCAAAGTGTTTCCATTGCACCTTGACCTGTGCAATGGTTATGTTCCGGAGTGGGGTTTTCTTCCTGTTTATTATGCATTGAGGTTCTGGGACGAATTCTCCCTTGGGTTCCACCTAAATCAAAAACCAGTCAATGATATGATTAGAATCATGTACATACTTCTTTAATAAAAAAACATGTAAAACATTATGTTCCTTCACTATGGGAGGGATTGCTCGCTGATAGGCTACTAGTCCCACACTATCCAAAACTTCAAAGGGTCCACAATACTGAGGTGCCATATTGGCACAAGATCCCATCGTCAAGGAGATTTTCCTAGGTCTAACTTGGAGATACACATGATCCCCTGCTTTGAACTCTCTAGGAGTCATTTTCATGTCTACATAGCTCTTTTGTCTATCCAGGGATATCTTCAGATTTTTTCTGATCTGAATTACTTGATGTTCCATTTACTTTATCATATCTGGACCGATTGTAACTCTATATACTGGGTTGTTCCAGCTGATTGGAATGTTGCATTGTCTTCCATAGAGGGCTTCAAAAGGGATAATTTTTAATGAGTCTTGATAGCCATTTTTGTAGGAAAATCCTACTAGTGGTAGGTAGTCCTCCCACTTCTCGGGTTGATGCATTACATGCATCCTCAACATGTATTCTAACACTTGGTTTACCCTCTCTTTCTGCCCATAAGTTTGAGGGTGATAGGATGTACTAAAGAGAAATTTTGTTTCAAAACAAGCAAATAGAGATTTCCAAAAGTTTGAAGTAAATTTTGTATCTCTGTCGGATATAATTTCCTTAGGCATGTCATGCAGTTTAAATATCTCTTTCATGAAAATGCTGGAAATATCTATTTCCTTGCAAGTTGACTTGACGGGTATGAAGTGAGCATCCTTGCTAAATTTCTCCATAACTACCATGATAGTGTCGTTCTGTTTGGTTGATCTTGGTAATACAGTGATGAAATTCATGGAGATGGTCTCCCATTTCCATTCGGGAATTGGTAGGGGCTGCAACAACCCTACTGGGTGTCGGTGCTTTGCCTTGACTTGCTGACATTCTAGACACTTAACTAAGTAATTAGCTATGTCCTTTTTCAGTCCAGGCCAATAAAATAGTTTCCTAGTGGATGTGATCATTTTATGATAACCAAGATGACCAGTATATGGTATTTTGTATAGTTAATCCATTATGAACCTCTTAAAGTCTTCACAATTTGGAATATACAATCTTCCCTTGTAATTTAGCAGGTCATCATTAAGCATATGATATCCTTCATACTTCATCCGTGTGGCCTCTTTCTTTAGGTATGATGTCACGGTATTGAAAAATACATTTACTTCTTATGTATTTTTGACCCACTCTTTGATGTCTGATTCATTAGCACTTACAACTTCCAAGTGAACTACTTTCATACTTCTACTAAGGGCATGAACCACTCTATTCTCATTTCCTTTGATATGTTTGATTTCAAAATCAAACTCACTAAGGAGATCCATCCATCTAACTTGTCTCACATTGATTTTTGGTTAGTCAAACAAATCCCTCAACCCACTATGGTCTGTCATAAGTACAAATCTTCTACCTAAGAGGTAAGGCCTCCACATTTTTAAAGCATGCACTATGGCAGCCAATTCCATATCCTAGGTCACATAATTGACTTCATGGTCATTCAATTTTCTTGATTCATAGAAAATAACATGTCCTTCTTGCATGAGGACTCCTCCGAGCCCTTCCTTGCATGAATTTGTACACACAAGGAAGTCCTTGTTCGGGTCTACAATCTTTAGTATATGTACATTGGTTAGAAGGTATTTCAGCTCTTGAAATATTTATTCACATTCTGATGTCCAAATGAATTTAACCCCATTTTTCTGAAGGGAGGTGATTGGGAAACCAATCTTGGAGAATCCCCTTATAAATCAACATTGTATCCTGCTCAACCCATAAAGGATATGATATTAGATACATCCTTTGGGGTAGTCCAATCCATGATGGGTTTAATCTTGTCATGATCAACTTCCACTCCTTACTCATAAATAACATGGCCTAAGTAATGGACTTGTTTCTAGAAAAAGTCACACTTACTAAGCTTAGCATAGAGTTGATGTTCTCTTAGTACTTGGAGTACTAACTTGATATGTTCTTCATGTTCTTCCCTATTCTAAGAATAGATTATGATATCATCAATGAAAACCAACACAAACCTATCCAAGAAATTTCTGAATACGTTATTCATTAAGAACATAAAAGTGGTTGGTGCATTGGTAAGCCCAAATGGCACCACCACAAATTCATAGTGACCATATCTTGTCCTAAAGGTTGTCTTGTGGATGTCTTTATCTTGAATTTGGACCTGGTGGTACCCATACCTCAAGTCAATCTTGGAGAATATTGTAGCACCCATTAGTTAATTAAATAAGTCATCAATCCTTGGTAAGGGATACTTATTCTTGATGGTCATTTTATTGAGTTGTCTATAATCCATGCATAATCTGAGTGTGCCATCTTTCTCTTTCACAAACAAGGTTGGTTCTCCCCATGGAGACACACTAGGCTGAATGTAGCCTTGTCCCATGTCTCCTTCATCTATAGTTTGAGCTCAACTAGCTCTGGTGTACTCATTATATAGGGTGTTCTAGACATTGGCACTGCTCCCGGTACAAGTTCTATTGAAAAGTCAATATCCCTTCTTAGAGGTAGACCTAGCACCTCTTATGGGAATACATATTTATATTCTCTTAATATGGGATGGTCCTCTAGGTTCGGTTTGTCATTCTCAACATAGTTTAGTACTTGTATTGCATACAAGGGACATCCCTTTTTGCAATACTTATTCACTTGGAGGGTTGATATTTGTCTCACTGAGACATGATTTTGAATCCCTTGTAAGGTTACCCTTCTTGCTTCTTCATTTTTACACTCCAAAGTTTTATCGTAATAGTCCAACTTGGTTTGGTGGGAAGCCAAGTAGTCCATGCCAATCAACAAGTCATAGGGTCCTAAAGGAAGTATGTTTAGGTTCTCTTGGGTGGGAAACCCACTTTTAATGAATTGGCATGTTGGTATGACCTCTGTTTCTTTTGTTTTGGTTCCAGTGGCTAGTTGTACCAACCATGATTTAACATGTTTAACTTGTTGCAATTTATATTTCTCAATAGTTTGATGGAAAACATAAATCAAATTAGAACCAGGGTCAATTAACATGGAAACATGATGGTTGGAAATTGTACCTTCCATCCCCACCACTGAAGTTTGGTGGTCATATTATCTATTATCCAAGGATGCATAAATTTGTGGCATGTTCCTAGGCACATCGTTCAATGTGGTATCCTCTTGGATGTTGTAGACCCTCCCATTATTCTGTTGCCTATGGGGACAGTCCCTCAAAAAATGTTCCTCTCCACAACCACAACATTTTAAGGGTTCTCTCTTTGTGTTATCAGTCTTAATTGGAACTGCTTCGAATGGTTTATTTCCACTTTGGGATGGAAAATTTTGTTGATACACACTTCTGGTAAGAAGGCTCATCCTAGAGCTCTTCCCATGGTTCTTAAATCTCGAGGGTTTAAACCCCTTCTTCTTGAATCTCAAATTATTTTTCTTCTTCCAGTCTTCATGAGGTTTTGTACTACTCTTTAATTGCTCATAGAAATACCTTGCTTTTCAAAGAGTGTCTTCTAGAGTATTTGGCTCATGAAACTCAATTCTGTCCAGGTAAGAATGAGGTAATCCACTAATAAATCATTGCATCTTTACCTTTTCATCCTTTATGTAGGGAACATACCTCATCAACTCTAGAAATTTGTTGATATTCTCATCTATGGTGAGTTGTCCCATCTTGAGTTCATAGAACTCCTTGGTCTTCCCATCAAAGTAATTTTTTGATAGATACTTCTTCTTGAAGTATTTCTCAAATTGTTTCCATGACAAGTCCTTCTCATGTATTCCTTTCACATTCCTAAGGTCCTCCCACCAAATGGAAGCTTTCCCATTCAGGTTGAAAATGGCTATTCAAGCGTTTAAGTTCTCAGAGTAGTCATGAACTCTGAAGTACTTCTTCAGTCCGAGTAGCCAAACTTATTATTCTTCCTCCTTCTTAATCTCTCCATCAAAGGTGGTTGGTTTGGATTTCTTGAATTCTTCAGGGTCACGACTCTTGGAATGTTTACTCTTCTTTCCTCTCGTTTGAGAATGGGAACTAGTTTTGCCACTAGAATATTCCTTGGAGTTGTCAGTGTCCTTAGAGAGACATTTCAATGAGTGTCTCTTGACTCCTTGTTGGGACTTCCTTGAGGTGCTCTTACTGGTGTGGCCACTTTCTAGACCATGATTTTGAATCTCATGTGTACTTGGAGTTTTCTTAGTATGGTGCATGTACACATGACTAGCAGTTAGACCATGTTGTAGTTTCCTTTGTATATTTGATAGAATTTGCAGTAGGATTGCATTAATTTCAGTCTTCTTTTCCTTCTCCTTGATCAACCTTTCATTGTCAGTCTTATAACTCTATAATTCTTCCATGAAGCTTCTTATAGTTTCAGCCAAATCTAGAGGGTTTTCCACCACCCTCCTTTTCTTAGATTCTTCCTCTCTATTGTGGGAGCTCTCCCCCAACTCATAGTGTGTCACCATCCCTTAAGTTGTAGTTTTCCTTCTATTCACTAATTGCTTGAGCGTTGATAATATATTTACTGTTAGTTACTAATCTAATAAGTCATGAACAACACATACGATTACAAAGTGAAGTCAACTTATTTATTTGGAAACACTAACAACATACAGTGCGGACTTCCAAAACATCTATCAACAACAGATGGTTTCATTCCTCTATTCACTAGAGTTTCAGACATGTTTCTTATAGAAAAAGGGTAAGGTAGAGTGTTACCCTGTAAAGTCTCTAATAATATTTTATGTGACTCATGCATGAGCCCAAGCATGGCAAGTGTTGTTTCCATGCTCTGATACCAATGTTTAATAGACCCGACCCCTAAATACCCTTTCTAGGGATGGGGCATCAAATTTTTGTTCCTCCTAACTATCTCAAATCCTAATTCTGGGATCTTCATAGGTTACTTCTTGTCATGAGCTTTCTAATAGTTTCCACCGCACTAAAATATGAGCTCTGGTCTACAAGTTAAGGCCTCCCGAAGTTACCCAGGCGATGTTAGTTGGGGTCTTCGACGTTCGACGTTGAACACTCCTTTTTCCTAATCCTCGAAGTCCCAAAATCTCACCATGTGGCCTTAGCCATTCAATGATTAGTATTCGGAATTTTACGTTGAACGTCCCCTTTTCGACGTTCGACAGTCGATAATCGATGGTCGACTTCCTACACTTTGGAATTTTGGCGATCGATGATCTTCGTCAAATGTTTGTAATTCGATGATCGACGATCTTCGTTGAATGTCCTTGTACTATACTGCGAACAAATCTTTCGAAATCCTGAAATTAGCCAGAATCCTGGAGTCTCGAACATGTCACCAACCATGTTGGCCATGCATTCTCCTACAACTATCATGATTTCCACCATCTCTCTTCATATTGACATACCCAACCCAAGGAATGACGTCCCATTTTTTTATCAGGGTTGTTAGCACAGGGGCAGACCCAGGGTTCAACGCTTAACAACGCACCAACAAAACCTTGACTACCGACCCTTTTGGCAACACCTGCGAGGCAGGCGAAGTCTCACCCAAGGTAGAAGCAGAGGGGCTACAGGATGTAGGTGTTTGTAACCAAGCTGGGATAGAGATCTGTGATAATAACACTTCCCAGTGTATTCTGTTAATGCTTAGGAAGTGACATACATTAGTTTATTCACCTTATGAACATCTCAGAACATATCTAAGAAAGGTATAGCGTAGTAATAACAATGATTAATCACTTCAACCACTTAGCACTTAGCACTCTGAATCAGATCTAGCATTCTAACATAAGCAATGTATTTAAGCAACACATACATATTCATTACACTTCTAATTTAAGCACTAAGAAAAACATAACAGATATAACATTGCACAAAGCAAACCATAAGACACCAAATGTACGTGGTTCACCCCAGTGTGGGGCTACGTTGCCCAACCTCTTTGCCTCTTTATTATTCGTCAATCTCTTACATTCAGTTACTCCTGTGCACTAAGCCACAGAGTCGAGCTTTGCACCAGACAGAAGATCTGCGCACTAAGCAACAAATCCTCCTTCCAAAACTAGGTCAAGGCATAGAGCCAACTCTCTATCAAGCACAAAGCCTTAACACACATTCCTTCCCTTACACAAAGTCACTCAGATCACTTTCACTTAGATCCAAAGAGTACTCAAAAACACTCTACTTCTACCATACATTCTTCTTTTATTTATAATTTTACAAACCCTTACAATAGAGCCAAACATGGGGAAACCCCATGGGCCAACATCCAATAACCCATTACAAAAACCCTAAATAACCCCTCACAAAGCCTGCAAAATAAGTGATATCCGCGATATCATCTCCACTTGGGCACTCCTTCCCAAGGATGATTTTAGGGGCTAAATTTCTCTCATGGGATAATTTTCCATGGTTTTTCCCAAAAAAGGATTCGCCATTCTAAAAATGATTCACCCAAATTCTATAGGATAAAATTATTTTACCTTTAAAATCGTCAAAAAATTATACAAACTATATAATATCCTTAGAAATTTGAATGTTTTTACAAAAATATCGCCAAACATTTATAATTGGCATATGAAGTATTAATAAGATTCGCCAAGGTTTCTACATTTTAAAATAAATTTCCATCCTTAAGATAATCCATGCTCCTTACTCGACCAATGTGTCGAAGTCCCAAAGTGGGCCAACTCTGACCAATGTTTCCTCAAAACTTGGTTGAGGGCCAACAAGCCCCCAACACTCACCTGTGACTTGTCCCGATTCACTTAGGTGCAGACAACGTTGCTTCGAAGGCCTCGATATTAACTTGAGATGCCTCGACTTGTTGCTTCGCCTGTGCCTCCTACTCAGTGAGCTCCTGGATCATATGCTCTATAACAAGCCCTTCCAGGCATTGTTCTACTGTTGCAACCACTTGGTCCAATTATGAGACCTGTCCATCAATCTCTTTGAACACCTTGCAAGCTTCGTCTTTCACAGGTTGTAGATTTCGTGTGAATTCCATTGCCTTGCATTGGATGGAAATGATCAGTTGTACTGCGCTCTAATCCTGGGATCTCTTCATTATTTCTACCGTAGTGAGCAACTTCATCTATGCTTGCATGAAAAATGCTTGTTGTTGCGCCTCCTGCAACTGCACTTCCAGCTTCCTTAGCTCCAAATCCTCAGCGAGGCATTTGTATGTCTGTGCGCTTATATCACTCAGTTTTTTTCATTATGAGGCGAGGGTTCTTATCCTTATTAGTGTGTTCTTAGCGGTTGCCTCCCTCTGGTCACGCACCTCCTGCGGGATGCTCGGTACTCTTTGGTCCTCCAAGTCAGTTATCCTAGTTTGAAGCTGTTGGAGGGTCTCAACGAGCTTCACTACTTGAGCCTCGACTGACTCTTGTTCCTCCTGTGCCAAGCTTGACACAGATTGAAATTATTTACTCACTACTTCTTTGACTATGGTTCATTCTGTGAGAAACTTCTCCTTTTCTCTCTGTAGCTGGGCCTTTTCCTCCTGGAGTTTCTCCTGAAGCTCTGCTTTCTCACTTTTCTAGGCTACTACTTTGTCCTGTGATGCTCTTAATTGCGCTAGTATTTCCTCTTTCTCCTACTTCAAGGATTCTGTAGCCTTCTCCTTCTCTTCCTAGACTCTCTGAAGTCGATTTTCTGTTGCATCCGCTAGTATTCTCAATTGGGCTGGTTCATCCCCCAATTATAGAGTTTGCGACGAGGAAGGCACAGTGGGTACTGTGTGGGCCAAATGAACAACTTGGTGTAATTCCTTCAGTTCCCTCTCGATCCTTCCATATAGCTCCTCCTGCTTCTATCCATATCTTTGCAAGATTTCCTTAGAAGCATCCTCCATAACTCTGCAGACCAAAATGATATCGTCCTCAGTGAGCATGGCCTCTAACTGTGGCTTATTAGTGCGCCTCGTCTTTCTTGCTGAAGGTTTCTTCGGAGAAACCTTCCTCTTTTGCGGTGTGATTGTTCTAGTAGGAGGGTCTTCCGACGGTGTAGCTTCGCCTCCTCCTTTCTCTTCTTCTTCATCCCCTCCTCCTTTTCCTTTTTCTTTGTCTTCTCCTCCTCCTCCGATCGAGCCATACCCATTATCTTTAGAAGCATTGTCCTCCTCATCTCTCTATATATCCTGGACTTCCTCCTAATTTTTATTCTTCTTCATCCCACTGGACTGTTCGACATGCTCGAATCGGGTGACTATGGGGCTTCCTATGGTGTCAATGTCAGAGATTTATGCATTAGCGAAAGGTACAAGAAATTCCTCCGTCCACTTCTTTGTAATATGATCCATGTCTTCATCTGTTAGCTTGTAGTACGATTTTAACTCTTCCTAGTTCTTGTCTCGACGCGTAGTGATGTAGATGAAATGCGGATCTGCGTGAAACTTTCCTATTGGTCTGTACTAGTGCAGGGTGCAAGGTTTCATGCACAGAAATGATTCAATGGAAAACTTTTATTACTGATAGTATGCATGAAACACAGCATTGGAATGCCACTACTTCGTCATGTCGTTGGTGTACCACAAGGTCGAAAATTGAGTGACCAACTAGTGACCAACTACTACGAGGGTTCAATCTCTGGGAAGGTGGCTCCTTCAAGAATTTTCCAAGTGACGAATGTGATCAAAATGATCATCCAACTGTAATGGAATTCATATCCCAAATCCTGGGATTCGCGAAAATCCTTCTCCAACTCATTGACGAGGTATTTCGCCCAGTTCATCTGCATGCCCTCCACACATTTTCCTGTAAGGTCCACCACAAACCCGATGACCTGTGTGGGGTAGTTCTTCCTTACACGCTTGCTAGATATGATTTGGAAAGAAAGGTGCATTGCACCATCCTGTATAGAGGCTACCTTGTACCCTCGCTTTCCTTTTTCTACTTCTCCATAAGCTTCCTTGATAAGCTGTGCCAAGGAACAGTCTGAATACTTCCCTGGATAAAATTGTTGAGGGTCAGGTCCCTTCACACTCAAGCCTGTAATCCAATGGATCAACACCGGATCCATAGTAATCCTTTGGTCGAGCCACAGGTATCCACCATGATAGCATGACATGAGGAGTTTAAAGCAAACGTTAACCTCTTGGTGGCAGCCAAAATGAGGGATCTTCATCACATTCAGCATGGTGGATTGTGCCAACTCCTTAATCTATGGTTGTGACATGAGGTAAGGCTTCTTTCCAATTGTCTTTGCGAGATAGCGGTTGGGCGCCAACATGGCGTAGTTCTTTTGGTCGCCCAAGTTGAAGTCATTGTTCTTCAGTAGCGGGATCTGTCCTAACTGACTCTCGACTATGGGTATTCCTTTCGGAATGTACACAGTGAACACGGTGTAATCATAATATCGGGGAATATTTTCGTGGTTAACAACAAAAAGGTGGGATATACTCGGGTAGGATCGACGGGATTTGCTTCACATTAGTCATATCATCGCGATGTTTACTTCATTGTTCAGTTCCGGGGTTGACACGACCAAAACGACATCTAGTCGAAGGGGAAGCCTGCAATCCAATAGTCGATGATGCCTAGACACCTTCAGATATTGGTCTATCAACCATTCGCTTCTTAAGGACCTCCTCGACAGACTTTTCTAATTCATTTGGTTCGCCCGACATTCTAAATTTTAAACAGACAGGTCGGGGTAGACGAACGTACAGGTGGGGTAGACAAATGAATGTCAAGGTCTAGTTTCAGATAACACAACTCGACACTTAGACAATTCTCTGTTTATCTTAGTCAATCACGGGTAGAAAAACCTGGTCTTGGCATAGTGACTGATGAGTTAAATAAGTGGGTTGTCGTAACGAATCTTCCAACGACCAGGAGATGCCTTCATCAATGTAAATCTGTCAGTTATGGAGTGTTCTCAATGTTCCAAAAGCGGTCCATCAGCTGATAAATGTGATTTCGAACCATTATGGAGTGTCGTTCTAATGGACGGGATGTTGATATTATGGTAGCTGCGGGAGGTATTTACCTCCACGTGTAAACCTGACAAGGATAAAATACTTTGGGAAGCAAGAAGAAACCCTAATGAGTTGAGAAGACTTGTCAGCTCAAGAAGATAATTTATATTAGGTTATTATCCTCCAAGAGAAGAAGTCGGCCAAAAATAATAATATTACTGAACAGAAAGATACCCAAAATGAGAAGTCGGCCCAGGCAGTTAGCCATAATTAGTATAAATACAGGAGGCCAGTTCTCATTCTAGCAGGCAGTCTCAGAATTGCAAAGCAACACTTGTGCACATTGCAGTTGCCCAGTTTCCACGCAGGTTTGGAGGAGAGCTATCATTGTAGCTACTGCAGATAGTAGTTATATTTGGAATATCTCTTGGCTAGGGTTTGGACTATCTAATCAACTCTTGTTGGTGTGTTATCCTTGGGGAAAAGTGCACTACCCTTTGTTTGGCTATCTAGCCTAGGGTTTTCTTCCAGAATGATTCTCTGTCAAGGTTAAGGTGCTCGGAGGGTGGCTTCGGCCTATGGTTGGGTGACAATAGAGATATTGTCAATGATAAAACAAGCACATCCATTATATTCTAACAGGTTATGGGCCCACACCTCCTTCATTCAGTCTAATCACTGGAAGGAAACATAGCCAGAAGGATATTAAGATCGTTGAAGAACTACCGCTAGGGTTTCCTAGCAGGAGCAGTCACCAAAGCATTGTCCCTAGGGTTACTAGCAGGTGCAGTTGTAGAAACCCTAATCCTCTCGTTGAGGCACCTTAAGTGAAGGGATTGACCTAATCTCTGAACAAATCAATTCACCCTAGCCTAGCGCATCTCCTAGTACTCTTAGAAAGCTAAGACGTCAAGTTTGAGTTTGTGGTCAAATCTAGGGTTTAACCAAGTCAAAGCAACCATGACTTATTCTATGAAGTCAGAGAACAAGTTAGATGGAGCCTCTAACTTCAGAGTGTGGAAGACAAGGATTGACCTCATCCTTGCCAAGAATAAAATGTTGGATATCGTAAAAGGAAAGATCGTGGAACCAGAGTTTGAAGAAGGAAAAGAGAAGGAACCGTAGAACATTGCAGTTATGGAGAAGTTCAAAGACGGTCACATCAATTACATGAGTATCATAGTGGAATCCATAAAAGACCACTTGATACCCTACATCTCCCATCTTGACTCATCAAGGAAGATGTACGATTCCCTAACAAATCTCTTCTTGATCAAAAACATTGGACAAGTTATGAGTCTGAAGAATGAGCTCCATGACATGAAGATGAATGATGATGATAGCATAACATCATAATTTGTGAGGATATCCCAGTTAAGAGATCAACTACAAGCTATTGAAGAGATCACTTCAGAGAAGGAATTGGTAAACATAGTATTCAATGGTCTTCCCAAGACGTGGGATGCATTTGTCGCAAGCATGAACACAAGGAAGGAGTAACCGACATTTGGAGAACTTTGGACTTGCTGTGCTCAAGAAGAATCAAGGATCCGTGCAAAAGAGAAACCCAAAAAGAAGTATGATGATCAAGCCTTCACAACAAGACTCAAGAATTTCAGGAACAAAAGGAAGTTTGGTTCAAAGAGGAAATCAAATCAAGAGAAAGACATTTCAAAAGTACAATGCTTGAATTGTCGAAAGTATGGCCACTACAAGAATCATTGTCTCGATCTAAAGAAAAGGAAGGAGAAATATGAAGCATCAGTTGCCGAAGAAAAGGAACCTACAAACAAGACTAAGCATGACAAAAGAGACTTCTTTTTCTGAAGGTAACAATACTCTTCTTAGTTCTTGTACATATCTTGTTTACATCATCTCTGTACATATCTTGTATATCTATCTCCTCGAAGATAATGTGTTTGAAGAAGAACTATAGCGATGGAAGAACAAAAAGATAAGGATTGATATCATTAGATAATACATGGAAGAATGAAATACAACAAACAAATCATGTGGAAGCTATTGCAAGATAATCCGAATCAATCATGAAGAGACCTAGAAGAAGCAAAGACAGAAAGAAGTCAGCAATCGAGAGGAAATTGGAGAAATACTTATGACGTTTTGTAGAAGACAACAAGACGGAAGCATGGACTCAGCTAGACAGAGAAAGCCAATTATATATTGCAGAAGACAATGAAGATGCAGATGGAAGTGTGGAATCTGTTAGATGGAGGGAGCCGATTATATGCACTCTTACATGAAGAAAGGACTAGGAGGGAGCTAATCCTATGATCCATTGAAGATGATAAAGTATATATCCATGGTAGTAACCATGAAAGACAGTACGTGTTCAGTTCAATCTTAGAAGAAGTCTTCTTCGAAGAGAATCCTTAAAGTATTCCTGGTTGTCCATCTAGATTCGTGATCCTATGATAAAATAAAGAAGTGGAATCTTTAGGGCATGGAATCTATAAGAAACACGATGGACCCAAAATCTAAAGAAAAACATGAGGAAGAATAGGAAGATTCCAAGAAAGAAGAGAAGCCTGAAAAACCAGTCATTATATCGAGAATCACAAGACTACCAGCCTAATATGAAAGAAATCAAGCATAACTGAAAGTTGTAATGAATAACAGTATACGAAAGACTTATGAATGAAAGCATTGCAAGATCTAGAACTAGAGGTTCTCCTAGATGGAGGGAGAAGACTATGATGATTTCTCATTCCGGTAAACCAGACATACCTCTACATGAGTCATTATATCATCCATAGGTTGGAGTGCTACATCAAGATGAATGCAAAGACTGTTCTCCAAAGAAATTGAACAAAGAGCATATGAAGAGAAACCTCAAGCCCTTGAGGCATACCAGAAAGAGACCCTTGTATACAAATGGAAGAAGATAACTTGGTGAAGAACCTCCAGTGCACAACAGAAGCGTGGTGAATATTCTCTATAAGAGAGATATTGTATCAAGATGATTACTTAGTAGATCAGATCTCATGATGATAGAAGAAGTGCCACATGGATATGTTCCAGTGTTCCAACAATGATATACTTTATTGATCATAGCTACATGAAGCCTTCAAAGAAGACCGGTACTCCAGAACGAAGTACATTTGAAATCAAGCATTACATTATCTATGATGATGTTCAGAAAGAAGAAAGAGGTTCTCCATTACATATCTCCACAGATGAGCAGATAAACAAACATCTTGGTAAAGCTTCTATCCAATATGAGATATTTTGCATACTCAAGTTGGAGCTCGTGGAGACGACTTCCCTATTGAAAAAGGAAGAGATGACTCCCAGGTTGGGAGGGAGCACTGATATGTATTGATTTGTGGATAGTCATTTTTGAGTTCGAAAAAAGGTCCGGGATGAGCAGTTTCCTTTCCAGTTCGGAAAGTGGATTGAGACTTCTGACGGACAGGGATTTCCCATTGTGGTTAATATGGGAAATGGTTCAGATTGTTGATGTATCATAGAAAATGACTTCCCATTGTGGTTAACATGGGGAGTGGTCTAGGGCAGTCTCTCTTCTTGAGGGTTACTCAATAAGACTGGCCCGCCTCGCCGAACAATGATTTCTCATTGTGGTTAACATGAGGAATGGTTTGTTTTGGAGGTTGATACAGGATTGTCTTTTCCTCTTGTGGTTAATAGAGGAAATGGTATGGATAGTCATTCCTTAGGGTTTATACATTCTCTTCAGGGTGCACTTTGATTAGTGTAGGAGGAATGGCCCAGGGTGGGGAATGGTCTAGGCTCAGCAATCAGGGACATACATTCCTTAGGGTTTATACATTCTCTCCAGGGTGCACTTTGATTAGTGTAGGAAGAATGGCCCAGGGTGGGGAATGGTACAGGCTCAGAAATTAGGGCAGTTATTCTTCCTTGCTTGAGAAGAATAGTATAGACAGGTCATCATTGATGTTTTACCTTTTGAGGGTAGATATTCTTTCAGATCTCACAGATGTGAGTGAAAGATTGGCCCAAATGATTCAATTTATATCATAACATTGTTTTTGTGCAGGTTGATATCAGATGATTGTTATGAATACTATATGACAGTAGATGTATACTACTATGGTGGATATGTTCCACTGTTTGTGACTATATGTTATTGATCAAGTACTTGTTTTCTACTTGGTGTGGTAGTGTACCACTGGATTGTAGTTATGGATAGACACAGTTGTGTTCTATTTTTGTTCTGATTACCATGAAGAATGTCAACAGTGTGGTAAATAATTATCAACCAGATGAATGATGAACACAGATTTTCCAGACAGAAAATGGTTTAGAACATTTACTCTTCTAGATTAGAAGAATGGCTCTTGTATCACTCTGTGGAGTGAGCATCATGTCTAATTACTCAGATAGAGTATGGTTTCGAGAGATGATGCAACAGATGATGATGATGGTGCTCATGATCTAGTCATGATCTAGTCTATATAACTATGTTGATGCTATTGGGTGAATGGTATGTTTTGTGCTCAAGACCATTACCTGTAATACCTCCCTAGCTAGGAGGGAGTGTTGATATTATGGTAGTTGCGGGAGGTATTTACCTCCATGTGTAAACCTGACCAGGATAGAATACTCCGGGAAGCAAGAAGAAACCCTAATGAGTTGGCTAATAACCCTAGAAGACTTGTCGACTCAAGAAGATAATTTATATTAGGTTATTAGCCTTCAAGAGAAGAAGTCAGTCAGAAATAATAATATATACTGAACAGAGAGATACCTAGAATGAGAAGTCGGCCCAAGCAGTTAGCCAAAATTAGTATAAATACAAGAGGCCAGTTCTCATTCTAGAAAGAAGTCTCAGAATTGCAGAGCAACACTTGTGCGCACTGCAGTTGCCCAGTTTCTGCGCAGGTTTCGAGGAGATCTATCGTTGCAGCTGCTACAACTAGTAGTTACACTTGGACTATCTCTTGGCTAGGGTTTGGACTATCTGATCAACTCTTGTTGGTGCGTTATCCTTGGGGAAAGGTGCACTACCCTTTGTTTGGCTATCTAGCTTAGGGTTTTCTTCTGGAGTGATTCTCTGTCAAGGTTAATGTGCTCGGAGGGTGGCTTCGGCCTTTGGTTGGGTGAAAATAGAGATATTTTCAATGATAAAACGAGCACATCCATTATATTCTAACACGGGGCACCTCCAATGGTCATATAACTTTGCCAGGGAGAAGTCCCATTCTGAGCGGTCTCGTTGTTCCAACGAGGTTCAAATCCTGGGAACCTGCCTTCTGCGAGATTCCAATCTGTGAAGTATTCCATCTGTCTTTGTAGTTTCTTGTATCTTTTCCAACTTATCTTTCTTTTTATTGTGCTTCCTTGCCTTCTTCCCTGTGATATGTTTTTCTCTAACTGTTTCTAGAATCCTCTTTCCATTCTTATTCTTATTTTCTCCTAGCGCAGTGGCTTCGCATTGTTGAGGTTCCCTCAAAGGGTCCGATGTTAATATTCATTTTCTTAACACATCCTGACTAGACATAGATAGGTTCATCAATCCTTCTTGCATTATTTCAACCTTGATAGATGATTCTCTTGCCTTCTTTCCCACCTGTGTTGTTACTTTGTTCTGTTGCTTCGACTTATCCTCTCGTTCTTCTATTAGTCGGTCTATTTTCCTAGCTATGAAATCCCTCACTTCTTGTTTTTTCTTTTCTATAGCTTCTTCCTCTGCTTTCCCTCTGATCCGATCCTTCTCGATCCAAGGCTTACCTAGTAAAAGTGGGAAAGGGGTGTTGTCCCCAACAAATTTAATGACTTCAAATTCTTCTTCATTTGATGTTCCCTCAACAGTAATAGGTACATTAGTAACTCTTCCACATAGGGTTATCATCTTTCCCTTAAAGAAGCCTATCCTTCCTAACGAAGGTACCACAGTAGGATTCCTCAAAATTTTCCAAGTTTCTTCTATCATAATATTCACTTATGTTTTTTCATCCAAGACACAGTCTATGTCGATGTCTTCTATTCTTGCACTTATGTGTTGTTTTACTTTCAGGATCTCTGGTAAACTGGCATCTTTGTGAACATCCATTATTTCTTTCAACTGTACTAATGTAGTTTGAACTTCCGTTGGTTCTTTCTTTTTATGACTCTCTAACATACCCTTAGTCTCTTGACTTCCTTCATAGTTTTCTTGTCTCATGTTCATCCTTTCAACTTTAGCAATCATCTTTGGACAATCCTCAACCTCATGACCAATAATATTACAACAAAGAAAAATAGGACTTGCGCCAGGGCATTCCTTAGCAAGATGTCCTGGCCTTCTGCAGTTATAACACAATGTCAATCCTCTTTTTCTTTTAAATGTTCCACAACTTATTCTGTACTGTGCACTTACCTTAGGATCATAGTGTTGGACTTGCAATCTGGAAAAAAAAATTCTAGGTTCCTGCATCCACTTGTCAGTCCAAAAACTTTTTCTATGCATAGGAATAACATATCTTTCTTCATTTCTATTAAATTTACTCAAATCAACTATGTCTTTCAACTATGCCCTAGCCTTCAGACTAGGAAAAAATCTATTAAACATACTTAGGTTCATGCTTTCAAAAATAAAAAATTAGCTTATCTTTCTCTTGTCAAAGCACAAAGATTTACCTCTTTTTGGATCTTACCTCTTTCCTCAGATCAGATTTATTTCTTAGAACAAAGCTTCACAAACCAAGTAGAGTACTGCACACTTTAGCACCACATCTACGCACATAGCTTCTCTTTTCTTTACTTCAGTTCCCAACAATCACAGTTTCAAGTCTCGACAACAGAACCATTTGTTGGTACAGGGGCAGACCCAGGGTTCAACACTTAATAATGCACCAACAAGACCCCGACTACTAGCCCTTTCGGTAACACCTCCAAGGCAGGCAAAGTCTCACCCTACGTAGAAGCAGGGGGGTTTACAGGATGCAGGTGTTTGTAACCAAGCTGGGACATAGATATGTGATAATAACACTTCGTAGGGTATTCTGTTAATGCTTAGGAAGTGACATACATTAGTTTATTCACCTTATGAACATCGTAGAGCATATCTAAGATAGATCTGGCACAATAATAACAATGATTAAGCACTTCAACCACTTAACACTTAGCACTCTAAATCAGATCTAGAATTCTAACATAAGCAATGTATTTAAGCAACACATACATATTCATTACACTTCTAATCTAAGAACTAAGAAAAACATAACAGATATAACATTGCACAAAGTAAACCATAAGACATCAGATGTAGGTGGTTCACCATAGTGTGGGGCTACGTCCACCAACCGCTTCGCCTCTTAATTATTCATCAATCTCTTACATTCAGTTACTCCTATGCACTAAGCCACAAAGTTGAGCTTTGCACCAGACAGGAGATCCACGCACTGAGCACCAGATCCTCCTTCCAAAACTAGGTCAAGGCAGAGAGCCAACTCTCTATCAAGCACAAAGCCTTAACACACATTCATTCCCTTGCACAAAACCACTTGAATCACTTGCACTTAGCTCCAAAGAGTACTAAAAAACACTCTGCTTCTACCATACATTCTTCTTTTATTTATACTTTTACAAACCCTCACAATAGGTCCAAACATGGGAAAACCCCATGGGCCGACATCCCATAACCCATTACAAAAACCTTAAATAACCCCTTACAAAGCCCACAAAATAAGTGAGATTCGCGATCTCAGCTCCACCTAGGCACTCCTTCCTCGAGCAATGTGTCAAAGTCCCAAAGTTGGCCAACTCTGACCAATGTTTCCTCAAAACTTGGTCGAGGGCCAACAAGGGTTGACCCAAGGAATGTACCCCCTTCATTGTTCTCAGTCCATCTGGCTGCACCATTCATTTATCAAGGTCTTTTATCCTAGGTAACTATCTGGGTTAGGGTGTCCTTGTTTTTATGTTTTGAGGGGATGGAGTGCCTATGTATTTTTGGTATTGGGGCCAAAGTGCCCATGTAAATTTGTTTTGGCTGGAAGGCCTGTGTTATTTTGGGTCAGAGAGCATATATGTTGAGAAATGGTCGGGGAGCCATAACTGTAAAATGAAATTACACCTATAGGGTGTTATGCACTGAGGATAGTCCAAAAACAATAAGGGGGAGGGGAATGTAACATCCATGGTTTTAATCCCTGTGAATTATAATGTAAAGGTATAAATGTGAATTACGCTAGTGAGTCGATGTGTTGGGACAAAGATCTCATATTGATTTAATGTGGTCGTGGGTCGAATTGCATATTATGAACATTGAAATCATTAATTCAAGTAATAATCGTTGGTTTCGATACGAAAGAGATGAAGAACGATGGGGGGCTATGATTACACAAGAGAGAGGGGTCCAAGGGGGAATTATCCATGGGTATTAATCCAACCCACATTCCTGAAATTATTATCATTGTATATAACCTTATATTTGTTGATTAAGTGTATGGGGAACCAATTATCTAAACTCATGTAAGAGGGTGGTTGTGAGTGGTCAAATCCCATAGTTATTGGAGATCATGGGATGAAGTACAATCATCCCTGGGAAGAGTGTGAGTCAAGAAAGTAAGGAAGAAGAGGAAATTCATATGAAAAATAGGGACACTCTTTGCATGTATATGTTGGGAAGAAAAGAAAGGTATGAGTACTGGGAAGAGCATCAACCATGCTAGAAAAAAGGCCTATGTTCCTGTAAACCAGGCTAATAGTGCATTTTCGTGTTGAGGAAATGTCTCAAGAGCCTTGTGAAGGTTGTTTTGAGAACTCTTAAAGAAGTTGAAAGTTCTTGGATCCTATCTGAGGAATTCTTGGCCAACCAAGGCACTAGGGACCTTGATAAATGAATGATACATCTTGAGGGACTGTGAGAAGTGAAGGGGGTCCATCCCTTGGGTAGTGTAGGTTGTGGGGAAGAGAGAGATGGAGGATTGGAACTGATGTGGGAGTAGAACATGGGTTTTGGGGTTGTTGTGTATGGAGAGTTGACATCTAGAGGGCTAGATCTCCTTGTGGACTCATAGCCTCAGCTTGGGGGTGGCCTACAATTGAGAGAAAATGAAAGGTAGTGCCTATGGCTGGGAGGTACATCCTTCGTTGGCAACAAGTTGGTTAATCATTAAAAGATAAGTGTTTATGTTATGTTCTTGTGTTAATTCCGTTGTGTAAATTCTTTATATGAATGTTGTGTTTTTTTTGTTTGTTTGAACAATTACATTCATGTTTAATAAATGTTGTTAGATGCATTTAGAACTGCAGTATCAATCCAATGCTCAAATCGGTATGTGATATGTGGTTGGTAAGCTACATGAATTCAATAATGCTAATGTATATACTGCACGTAATGATGCTCTGCTAGAGGCTAGGTATGTTACAAATTTTGTGTACTTATATTTTAAAAACTGTCAACCAATAAACAAAATAAATGAATAGAAAATTGTTGAATGCTACACTCATTAAAGTTGTGGTCCATGGGAACAAATGAATTACTAATGGTGTGAGGCCTCGTGATTATTATGCCAATCAACATGGCATAGAATAAGGTACATTTATGTTGTTTCCCTTACGTAAAAGTTGTCCTTTTTTTATTAGTAAAAAATGTCCTTAAATTTAGGAGTTTTAGACTTTTACTTTTTTTTTTTAATTTTTTTTTATTGAAAATAAGACAATTTAATTTGAATATATAATTGAAATTTATGGAAATATTTTCATACAACTACACAAATATACATAGATATTTACAAATAAATTTTCAAAATTAATGACCGAATAGATGAACCCCTCAAAATTAACCATAGAAAAAGATGAAC
>WSFP011327326.1:0-39777 GCA_009831015.1 Picea engelmannii | reverse complement strand
TTGCGACTAATACTCATGGATATGGGTCATAGATTAATGACTTACTCTACACAGTTAATCCTGAAAATGATATCTAATATGTTGCATTGTGGAAGCCCCTCTATGCTTAAATAATAAGAGTGAAGGGAGCTCTAACTGGATAGTTCATACTGCACAAGACTTGCTAAGGTTTTGCAAATGGGATAGCAAGCTAAGTGGGCTTGATTGTGGGGAAAACTCCACAGTTAAACGCGCTTGAGCTAGAGGCGTCTTGGGATGGGTGACCACCAGGGAAGTCCTGGTTACCGGGTGCAAGCCCCGAAAGTGATGATTGATGCTATGCAATTCATTTCACTGGTTTCAATTCCACTTCTTCACCCATTTGAGCATCACCTGATGTAATGAGTGCTAAGTGGGCTATTCAAATCATCAGAATTATTGGTCAGTTGCAACTAATACTCATGGATATGGGTCATAGATTAATGACTTAATCTACGCAGTGAATCCCGAAAATGATATCTAATAATGATAAATTTATTTTTTTAAATGTGATGCACATTTGGCAATGCTTAAAAGATCCCAAATTAAGATGAATTTACAATGGTAACAAAACTAGTCAAATGCCCAGTCATATAGGTGACAACGAGTTGAGCTAATTATGTCTATGTGTGTATAATGTTTTGTATTCTTTTCTTTGATTTTATTTTGTACATTACGGAGTTTGATTATTTTTGTATTTTGATTATAAACACATACATTTCACATCTCATCCATATTGAGCTATTAATTTTTTTATTTTTAAATTACAATCGACTTCTATCACATGTCACATCCACACTAGACACATAAGTTATGGGTTTTTTGTAATATTATATTGGGTTGGCTTATGCCATGTGTCACATAAACATTAGCCACATACATTACACGTCTCCCTCAAACTGCATTGTAGAATACACCTCACTTCTCTTAGTGAAATGATTTCATAATTAAATGATTAAGATGTGTTGTGCAAGAATTTTCTATATTTGTCTTCTTAGATTAGTAGATAAACATAAAAGATATTTTAACTTTTTTTTTCAAATAAAAAAATATTTATATTTGCTTTAAGGAGAAATCAAATATACAATATGTGTGCTTGTCAACACTCTGGAGGACCGTAGTCACTCTTCATTACCAAAAAGGCTTTTGACTCCAAAATAAATAAATAAAACATGGACTTGTTCTATTAGAGTCCTCGAAACTACGCATCTAATGCCTCATCTTATTATGCATCTATATATCTTAAATATAACAGTCACATCTTACAAACGTCAATAGCAACCAAAAAAAAAAAAGATTCTAACAACAACTACTAATTATTACACTTAGAACATACCTTCATAAAACTTCAAAACTATACAGTATTTGAGTCTTCCCATCAAAGAATAGTAGGAAAGACTTGTGATCTCTCTCTAATTGAGATCCATCATCTTTTTTGGTTTCCACTTTCACCACATGACCTTCTTATAGCAATAATGCTTCTTTTGAGAGCTGGTCAAGGATGACACTTAACTCACGATACACATGGTGGAATGAGATGACTTCAATCCTACTTCTTACCTCAAAGATTATTTCCATTATTGGATTCAAATTTAGATTTTCTACCTTGCTTTTTTCCGTTGGCCTAGTCAATCACCAACTTTGAGTCCCCTAAAATTTGATTTCTTGAAATGCCTTTTTCCCCTATTAGATTCAATATTACCCATAGCACATATACTCTGCTTTGTTGTTAGTTTCCACACCAAAAGCTACTTTGAACAATAGTTGTAAGAAAATAATAAATGAAGAAATCGACCTACTCCATAGTTACTAAACATCCTTTAGTTTGCACCATCAAAATAGCCTTGAGTTATTGAATACTCTATGTCTTGCAACTTAAGATTTTTTGGAACTTTTACCCCCGATGGCCTCCATATTCCTTTATATGATTATACAATCTAGTGACTTACTTATATAGGCAATAGCTCTTTCCCTTGGAATATCATAGCATTCCTGGCTAACAAAATTTCCCTTGCTATAGTATAGGGTAAAGCCATATGATTTGAGATTGATCTATCTAGACACTAGCATTTAAAACTAATTTGAATTGGATCCTTGTTAAACCTCTTGTAAATTTGTAATAAGCACTTAGTTGCTTCCCCTTTTTTAAATTTTGTAAACATGTCCTTTTTTATTTTCATTTGTCTTTTTTGGAAAAATTGGAAGTGGAAACGAACCATTGTGATGGTTGGCCTTCCAAAGTGAGCCAATTAAAAGTGAAGGTTGTAGTGAAGAACAACATCAACAAGGAGATGCAAAGGGAAATGGGGACGACAGTAGCAAATGTGAGAACTTGAAGAGGGAAAATTGCTTGAAGTTTAGTGGACGAATGAGTTAATGAACCTATCCACATTGAACGAAGGTGTCTCTGAGCCACGACCATCTGCAGTTTTATTTAATTGTCCGTGAGTAATAAAAGCGAAACTCATTAGAAGAAGGATGAGATGATATTAGAGAATCAAGGATCGAGCAAAACTCATTCGGATAAGGATGAGATGATAACTCTGTGTATAGTTCACCCCTTTGTAATTTTCTCTCGAGCATAATAAAAATCCCATTTAAATGTGAAATGTATGAGTTACTGCAATCTATGTTTTGGGTATTTTGGTTATGAGTTACAACAATCTATGCATATTCTATTGAAGTGTGTTTTCGGCATGTAGCACTTTTCCACAACTATCTACTTCTTGTTTGGTGTTTCCCTTTTGCCTACTGGCCATCCACAACCAACTTTTGCTTGTTGGGTGTTTTACTTGTTGCCTGCGCATTTTGTTTACTGCTCGGGTGAACTTACATACACCTGGCATTTCATTTACTACCTCAACAAATTTACAAACCCTAGGAATTGTGTCCTCTACCTAGGTGAATTTACATTCACCTTGGCAATTTATTCATTGCATGGGTGCCTCCACTCACTTGTTGGTTGATTATTTCCAACCTGCAATCTCTAAATATGCTTTTACAATTGCAATAACTCTTATTTTTAAAACACGGTCCATAAATCCATTTTTGTACACAACCAAATGGTGATTCCCTTTTTCATTGATTCTATTGTTTCCTTAGTATGATCAACAACCTATGAGTGAAGAATCTTTATGTGTATCGACACTTTTGTAGCAAAGCATTTTTTTCTCTAACTCAGAGTTGGAGTGCAGAGTAGAATATTTTATTGTTCGAAGTGCTTTGTAGCATGATGTTTAATTTCCCTTAGATTTGAAACTCATAGTGGTTGTAGCAGAAGATAGACAAAGGTTATAGAAGTTGTTGAAGAGGCTACAAAAGTTGTTGCTACGGAAGTTGTTGAAGAGGCTACAAAAGTTGATGCTACAGAAGTTGTTTGCTATGGAAGCTACTGCTAAGGAAGTTGTTTGCTATGGAAATTATGGAAGAGGCGATGAATTCAAATTACACAAACAACAATTGAAGAATCGTTTGTGTTGCTGAGATGGACGTGCCATAGGCCTGCCATTTATGAATACAAAACAATCTGAAATGGACTCTCCTTCCCTTTTCCCTTGGACTTTAATTGTGTTCAGCATCTATCCCCAAACTTCTTTTGTGAACTACCATCAAATTAATAGATGATTTACAAATTCTTCATTATTTTTGTAGAGGACACATCAACCTAGTCCTTCCCATTACCTCTTCTTGAAATTGTCCCAAGTTAACACCTTTTTTCCATGTTGTCATTCTCCCACCCTCCAACCCATAGGTGAGAATGAGATTGTTGGTACCTTGCTAAACCCAATCAAAATTTATCTCGTGAGAATCCCCAATAAAAAATCGGATCAAGAAGAAAAGGCATTCCACAAGTGGGATTTAAACCTAGGTGGGGAGGATAATAACTTATCATCTCTACTAGTGAAGCTAGGCCCAATTGACTTTAAAATATAGAGAACCCGGGATCGGATTTGATCCACTTATGTGTGCATGGGTCATGAGATCATTTAATATAAGATCTCTTTGTGCAACCACATGTTCAACCACTACTTCGAGGTGACCTCATGGCTCTAAGAACAACCCTCACGAGAATTGAACCTTGCCTAACTTCTCACTCCTTACCAATGGATATCCAACCCCTTTGGGATTTTAAAATTTGAAGGACATGGGGGTGAGATTAATCCATTTGTGTGTACATGGGTCATGGTATCATTTAATATAGTCTCTATAGGTGCAACCACACATTCAACCTCTACCTTAGTTGACCCCGTGGCTCTGGGAAGAACCCTCACAATAATTGAACCTTACCCATTAGTGAAAAACTCCTTGCTCCTCACCAATGGATCCAAGCTCTTTGGTATTCATTTTGAAGGGCGTGGGGGTGAGCTTAATCCACTTATGTATGCATGAGTCAAAATATCATTTATGTCCTAGGTGAACATCGTACTTGCTAAAGTAGACCACAAAAAAAAAATCATGTTTTCAATGGACAATTTAACTTCTAGATTACCTTTAACAACCATTTTCTTTCACCCTCCTCTCTCTACCCTTGCTTCATATCTCGGTTTTACTATATACATGCATGTTGCTTTTTTTTTTACCTAATCATTACATCATCCTCATCCTCCAACTTTATTGCATAATGTTTGAGACTAGTTGTATATCACTTCCACTTTGTTGCTAGCGAGTTGAGTATCTAATAACCATTATTGGTTCCATTGAGTTGTCCCTTCTACTACTACATCTACCAAGCTATATATATCTTATGAGTAAAGAGTTATTTTTAAGGCCTCTAACAACCTAAAATTGCATGGGTATCCCAACCAGGGCCCTTCTTCCCCAGTTAGCTTAACTCCTTTGTCAATTTTCCAGACCGATTGATTACCTATTAGAGAGAATACCTTTGCTAAAACCCTCCATACCATGGAGGCCCCACCATACACTTTTCTTTCTTTCTTGATCCACTCCTCCATGGAATATTGATACAAATATTTAGATTTCATTACCTTTCCCCCTAAGCCTCCGCTATCTATCATCCTCCACAAAGATTTTGTTGCTAGTGCATGTTTGGACCAATGAATATTTTGAACGCCCCATCCTCCCTCTTCTTTATCTATTGTTATTTTCTTCCACTTTACCAAAGGAATGCCCTCTTTTTCTCTTCTCCATGTCCATACAAATCTAAAACATTTTTCCTAGTTTTCTCCAACAATCCTTTTAGGATGTGAACTAGTGCAATCCTATACATGGGTATTCCCTCCAAATCAAATTTCACCACGGTAAGCATTCCCTTGGAAATTTGTTTGAAACACCAATTTGTCACTTTGGCCTCTATTTTATCATAGATCCACCCTCAATCTCTAATTATGTATCCATTTGGATTTATATATAATCCCATATATTTTAGACCTTGATCTAAGGGATAAGATTAGAAGCCATGAATCTACTTGCATAGATTTTCTATTTCATTATTTAATTCATTAAAAAACATAGAGGACTTTTACTATCTCCTTTCCATTCCCATTGCATTACAATATAAGTCCAACATTTCCTTATACTTTAATGCTTCTCTCACTAACTCTTTACCAAACAAAATTACATGATATATAAACAATAAGCGATAAAGGTACATTTCCCAATTTTATACCTTGAATGGTTCCATCCCTCCTCATTGCTCTTAACAGTCTAATAAGACCTTCTACTACTAGAAGAAATAGAAAAGGTGACAATGGGAACCCTTACCTTAGTCCCCTAGAAGATTAAAAAAACCTTGACGGAGATGCATTAATCAATAATACAAAAGAAGTTGAGGATAAGCACCTCATTATCCAATTAACCACCTAGAGCTTCATTCAAATATGCATCAACAATAGCCTTACATATAACCAATTCACTTTATCATAATCTTTGGTTGGGTGCAACTTCATCACCATCGTTGGCATTTTTTTACCCTTAATGAGTATAGACCTTCTCGTCTTGTTCCCATTGCATCGTAATTTTGCCTATGTTGAAAAAAGTAAAATTGTTCCCTTGAAATTCCTTATAACAAGATCACCTTTAGCCTATTAGTTAAAATCTTAGCTATGATCTTATCAACTAAATTGCATAGAGAATGGACCTATAGTAATATAGAGTTTCAACTTTAATTTTTTAGGGAAAAGGGATATAAATGTAGAGTTCAAGGACCCTCAGATTTTTCATAAGTCCTTGACTCCTTTATGACCCTCAGTAACTCTTCTTCTAGAAAATCATAAAGTCCTAAAAATAATTCAATGTCCAACTTGTTAACCCCATTTTGTGGATAACTAAGTAGATTATACCTCGAGGCCCTCAGGTTGCAGATATGGAGTGACAAGAGACTACATGACCAACAATACCCTTTTGCACAAATGGAAACCCATCTCACCACCATAGATGGTCACAGATTTCCAGATCTCATCCACCACATCAGTTGTCTTCCGGAAGGCAGTGGGCCTTGCTCCATGAGGTACAAGTCAGTATTATGGTGAGCATCATTTGAATATTTAAGCCAGCTAAGTATGTTGTATCTTAGATTGCTCTAGATTTCATGATATATGCTTGGACATTATGCTTTTTGCCCTGCTTCACCTTGGTGGTTGACATTCTTCCCTAGTGAGCGATCTTCCTTGGGAATGGGTTTGCTACTAGGAACTCCCTTAAAGAGCCATCGTACTGTTCCCGACCATACTTACCACTTTCCATAATTATTCCCCTCCACTTCCTTGTCTCTTGGGATTTTAGGGTGTATTGACCCAAGAAGGGGTTGTCCCTCATTCTATGGGAAGAAAGGGCTGAAGGCCTAGAGGGGTTGATGTTGGGTAAAATATAAAAGCCTTGTATAAACCTTATGGATGCTTCGCCCTGGGATCACCCAAGAAAGCAATGAAACGCTTATCTTTGAGTAAAGGGGACCCATAATATAATAAAGAATGTTTAAAAGGTTAGTTGAAGGATAGGAGGTCTCATCACGAGCCGACCTATCACGTCCATGAATATCTAGTGGTATAATATTGCCATCATCTGGTCACCAAACCAGGGTAATGGCTCTCAGTTGCATGGCTGAGAGAAAGGGGCTCTCATCACGAGCCATCCTTCTCATTTCCACTAGGTGTTTGTGGGTGACATTGCCATCATTTGGTCACCACGCTAGGGCAGTGACCTTCAACCTCTCCTTGTGATATATTGAAAGAAAATACAAAGAAAGAAAGATAAAAGGCAATTGATGGGCTTGGAAAACATGCATTGCAGACGAAGGTACCACACACCCTCTACAAAGGCACCCATGAATGAGACACTACGACCCCTTGTATGTCATGAGCCCTATGCCCCTTGAGTGTTGACCCCAACCACTTCATACACTTTACATGGCTTAGAGAGGGATCTCTTGGAAGCTCTGCTTTACCTAGGGAAAGATCTACCCAATAGGACACATCGTCGACCCTCCCATATTCAAGCTTGACAAGTCACATAGTGTCTTTGAGCAATTAATTGTTTGATATAGTGATCCTTGATGAACATGCTTAGATGGCTCATTTATTGATTGGATTCACTTATCATGATGTTATGACTCGATATCCTTGAAGGGTGTGCTCATTTGTCTTTGTAGGACCTAGTTGGTGGACAATTTTGGGAGAACAAGCCTAGCTTGGGCTTCCATGGGGTTGCAAGCCCACAGGTTGGATGTCGAGGGCCCGCATGTCAGATGAGAAAGATCAAACTTAGAAGGCCTTGATGACGACTTGGATGACATAGCCTAGCCCCCACATGCCAAACGTTTTTCCTAGGAGACGCAAAATGTCACTTCTAGAGGCATGACGTCACCTAGGGGGGTTAGGGCTTGGTGGTAAGATGCCACTCATTGACACCTAGACATTTTGAGGAGAAGAGGGTCTTCACCATGATGAGATCATCTAGATGCTTGACATGTGGCCTTTGGAGGCCTACCCATGCTTCTCCAACACCAACGACTTCTTCAAAGTGGCAAAACGTCCCCTAAAGGGGAGAAAAGTGAAACTTTAATTGAATTGTTTAATATTACTTCGTTAAAGGGCAAAAGCTTAGGGTTGTTGACACCTAGTCTCGTGGTTTACCCCTTACTATATGGACAAGTCACATTGGTGACATTTTGTATAAATAAGAGATCATAAGATCTCATTTTAACATAACTCTCTCTCATTGTGAGAAGTATTGGTCTGAAATTTCCGCTATCTTTGGCTCTATTTGTCTCTTGTGCACTTGTTTATGGCTATCTTGATGAATGGTTGATGGAGGAGTGAGGCGCTAGCCTTGGATGAATGCTTTATAGCTTTTATGGTGGATTATCTTAACATCTTTCTTGATTTTGGTATGGCATTTTACTCTTATGCTATTATTCTTTCAAGTCAAGGATTGTTGTGCTAGGAGCTAGGTGGGAAGTATAAGGGAATACACCCCCACCATAGTCTTCATCATTTTATGCTTCATGTTGTTGGTTAAAAAAGGGTTTGCTAAGAGAAGTATAAGGGCATACACCCTCTTGGCTTAAACCGTAGCTAGAGAAACTTGCCTTGGGAAGTAAAAGGGCTTACACCCCCAAGGAGGTAGCTTCTCTAGCTCTTTCTTTTATTTGAATCCATTAACCCAATAGTAAAGGCACTAGTCAAATATTTTTATATAAAATCATTGCCTTGGGAAACATGAATTTCTATCTTTTGAAAGATCTCTTGCTTGGAGTTGGTTTGCCTCATTGAGAGGAGTCTTCCCCTGTTAGGGCGTCCCCTCTCTCCCACATCTTTACTTGTCGTTACAAACCCTAACCTACAGCCATTAGGGCTGATCTAACCTAGATAAGCTAATAACCATAACTCCTAAATTAACCCTAGACTAGCTCCTAAATTTTGCTCATTTACTCTACTAACTAGGGCGCATCTTTTGGGCTAACTGTTGGCATATTTTGAGTGTGTAATTTGCTGATATAAGTGACTAGAATCTACAGCCATAAGGCTGCAATTTTCTGCAGAAATATACATGTTATAACAACTTGCTTTATTCAGCTTCAAAGTGCCATTTTTCAGCCTATATTCATTGCTAATCTTGATGTTGATTTGCTTAACTAGTTTAGATATTTGTATGTTGATTTAGATGCTTTATTTGCTGATATAACTGTCATCTATTGCTGCAAATTAGGGACAACAAGCCTAACTTGTTGATCCATACTAACATATATCATTGCAAGTTGGATTTTCTTGTGTCTTGGGTAGGTACAATCATCTGGAGAAGTACTATACCTTTGGGGCAACAATCACTTGACTTACAAAACATCTCTTCCTACTTTTCACTCCACTTAGACTTGACCTCTAGGGGCTTCACTTCCATTTCTCTCCATCTCCATCTCAATCCCCCTAGGGTCATCGGGATCGCCTCCCTAGAGTGACCTAGTCACCCTTGAAGTGCGGGACCTACATTGAGGTGACATTGGGTGTAGGATTCCCAAGTTGTAGCACTTGTTTTGTGGTTGGGTTGGGCTTTGCCCAACCTACAACTTGCGCTATAACATTTTGGCGCCGTTTTGGGGGAAGATTTTGAATCTTCTTCGTACCCTAAAGACACTGGTAAGCTATCCCAAAGCCTTTCCCTCAACTTGCCCGACGACTCCACCCGAGGGACGTTCCCTTTCCACCTTTCTTGATGAGTTCATTTTGAAACTCATATGGCAACTCCACCTTCTTAGAATTCTTCTTTCCCCAAACCTTTTCCCCCTGGGAGGTTAAAGCCTTCTCAAGTTTACCAAAGAAGGCCTCTTCTCAAGTCTCTCGTTGCTAAAACCCTTTTCCATAATACCCTTCCTCTTGTTCTAATGGATCACCCTTGGGCAAAAGACCTCTACAAACCCCTCAACATGGTCAATATCCAAGGTTACCCTAACAAAATGCCAAAAAAAGTCAACAAGTGGTTGTCAAAGTTCCTAGGAAACAATGTGATAACTATCGAAGACCACATTTATGTCATGGGACGGGACATGGACAATGCAGGTATTGATCATGAAGATGTGGCCATGAGGCTATTTGCTTCATCGTTGATTGAAGAAGCCCTTGATTGGTTCAAAGGACTCCCTGATAATCATATCACGTCCTATGACGCTTTTTCCAACTTATTCAAGAGCAGATGGTCAAGAAAAGTAGATGGTGGGACACTTGGGACTCAATTCAATCAAATAAAGAAAAAGGAGAATGAAATGGTAAGGGAATTCATTTCCAGATTTGATAGGTTGTACAATCAAATTCCAACAGATTATCGTCCTACAACATCATCAGTTTGTCTCCTTTACATGAATGCTTTTGAAGGGTAGTTCCGATACATTCTTAAAGATAAAGAGGCCACATCATTGGAAGAGGCTAAAGAGTTCAGTTTCGACATTGAAGAGGATATCCTTGATTCAAAATAAAACCTTTTCAGTACCCTCGAAACAAGGCAGAATCAAGGATGAAGGTTTCCAACAACAGTGCCCCTGATCTGATTGCTCTCCTAACTCAGAAGATAGACGAAATGAATACTCATTTTGTTCAGGTGTAGAATCAACTTATGAACCATATGACTACAATGGAAAGAAATCAATCTGCTCCCAGACCTCAGTTTTCCAGACAACAGAGAGATGCCATCGGTTGGAAACCAAGACCTCAACAAGAGGCAAAGGCCCCAGACACTTTGACACCTGTTGGGGTAGTTTATATAGAAGCTTAGTGTCTCCCATGCCAAGAACCCCACAGGGAAGATGATTGCCCCTGACAAAATGAATATTATCATGACAATATAAACTTCGTGATTTGTAATTTCAACAATGAACAAGTTACCCAATAACATATCAATGAAGCCAAAAGAATAGGAGAAAGAGAGGGGAGACTCTGGGCCTTAAGTAAATTGACAGATGATCAAAAAAAAGGAATTGAGGATGAGGGAAATTCCAACCTACAGAAGAAAAAATGCTTCAACCCCTCCATCACATCCTAATACTCCTCTTCCATCAACAGAAAAGGTGGCTCCACCACCTCCACTGCCGATATGTGAGTTGCTTCCTAAGCCAACTCCTACAGATGACATTCAGTTGAATATAGATGTTGCAAGCATGTGTGGAAAAACTAAATATGATGGTCCCAGTGACAGATATGTGTAAGATCCCTTCCATAAAAAGGGAAATTTTGAGGATATTACAGGTGCCAGTCGAGAAGGAGGATCCTCTGATCATGTTGAACACTATGTATCTTGATCGACCAAGGGACAATAACCCTCCCTTCTATCTCTCATTAGGCATGAATGGCCTCTGCTTGAACAATTGCATGCTTGATTCAGGAGCCTCAACAAATGTCATTTCATTGAAGGTGATGAAACAACTTGGTTTGAAGACAACCCGACCTTATGGCAATGGTTGTGGTATTTATTCAAGAATAGTTGAGGTCTTGGGGGTGTGTGAAAACGTTGAGGTGTTTTTGATAGATTTTCCACATATCAGCGTCCTCATGGACATATTGGTAATCGATGTTCTAGATGCCTAGGGGATGCTCTTGTCAAGGACCTAGTCCTCAGCCCTTGTAGGGTTCCTTAGCATGTACCTTACACATGCATATATTCCCATGGGTGATGGCATGTATGAGATCTTACATAACAAGAAAAATAAAGATACACATGTGATGGATTTGAGGGGCCCTAACTATGTTAGTGAACACTACCATGATATGCCTCCACAAGTTATTGAGTATGATGCATCCGAGTTACCCTTCATGTAGGAAGATTCCATAGAGATGTTTCTCCCATGGACAAATAAAAAGAAGACTGCAAAGTACCATGGGAAGGAGCTGGGATCATTAATATTATACAAGAGGGAGATGAAAAACATGAAGAAATCGTCAAAGAAACAGTCCACACAAAGCTTCCATACGATGAGAATACACCTTGCATCAATTTCAATGAAGGAAGTCTTGTGCTCATGTGGGACAAAAGAAAGGGCAAGCCCATATATGACCAAGAAGACAACAATTCTTGTCTTGGCCCTTACGTCATCAGGAAGAAGTCTGACAAAGAAAGGTACTAGCTGACAACATTAGACGAGAGAAAGATGCCACTACCAATAGATGGGTCTCTTCTCCAACCTCATATCCAGGTCACATGAATTTTTCAGGGCCCATGCCCCAGGTAAGTAGAGAAGTCATTTTGATTCCCTGCATTTGCATCTTGATTTCTCATACTAGTTTAGATGCATTTCATTTTCATTTTTCTCTACTTGCACTATTGAATTAATGCTTAGCTTAGAATTTTTTTGAAAAAATGTCAAAATTTTATTTTTCTAGCTTAGTTTATTTTGATTATGATCATATGAGAACAAGGATGAGTAGGCCATCCTGCACTTGAAAGTTTGATGTTTCCTTGCAGGCACAGGTCTACCAGGAGATGTTGCGGTTGTCATGCACTCTACGATGAGCACATGTCCCCAAGTAGAGGCCATATGTTATCCCCATTTTGTGGATAACTGAGGAGATTATGTCTCGATGCCCTCAGGTTGCAAATATGGAGTGTCGAGAGACTACATGACCAACAATACCATTTTTCACAGATGGAAACCCCTCTCACCACCACGGATGGTCACAGGTTTCCAGATGGTATCCACCACATCAGCTGGATTTCGAAAGGCAGTGGGCCTTGCTCCATGAGATACAAGTCAGTATTATGGTGAGAATCATTTCAATATTTAAGCTAGCTGAGTATGTTGTATCTTAGATTGCTCTATATTTCATGATATATGCTTGGACATTATGATTTTTGCCCTGCTGCACCTTGGTGGTTGACATTCTGCCCTAGTAAGTGGTCTTCCTTGGGGATGGGTTTGCTACTAGGAACTCCCTTAAAGAGCTGTCATACCGTTCTAGACCATACTTACCACTTTCCATCATTATTCCCCTCCATTCCCTTATATCTTGGTATTTTAGGGTGTATTGACCCAAGAAGGGGTTGTCCCTCATTCTATGGGAAGAAGGGGTTGAAGGCCCAGAGGGATTGATGTTGGGTAAAAGATAAAAGCCTTGTATAAACCTTCTAGATGCTTCGCCCAAAGATCACCCAAGAAAGCAACGAAACACTTATATTTGAGTAAAGGGGATCCAAAATATAATAAATAATGCTTAAAAGGTTAGTTGAAGGATAGGAGGTCTCATCATGGGTCGACCTATCACATCCATGAATATCTAGTGGTATGACGTTGCCATCATCTAGTCATCAAACTAGGGTAATGGCTCTCAGTTGCATGGCTAAGAGAAAGGGGGTGTCATCACGAGCTGACCTTTTCATTTCCACTAGGTGTTTGTTCGTGACATTGCCATCATCTGGTCACCATGCCAGGGCAGTGAGCTTCAACCTCTCCTTATGCTATATTGAAAGAAAATACAAAGAAATAAAGATAAAAGGCAATTGATGGGCTTGGAAAAAGTTCATTGTGAACGAAGGTACCACACACCCTCTACAAAGTCACCCATGAATGAGACACTACGAACCCTTGTATGTCATGAGCCCTATGCCCATTAAGTCTTGACCCCAACCACTTCATCCAATTTACATGGTATAGAGAGGGATATCTTGGAAGCTCTCCTTGACCTAGGGAAATATCTACCCAATAGGACACCTTGTCAACCCTCCCATATTCAAGCTTGACAAGTTGCACAATTTCTTTGAGCAATTAATTGTTTGATATAGTGATCTTTGATGCACATGCTTAAATGGCTCATTTATTGATTGGATTCACTTATCATGATGTTATGACTTGAGATCCTTGGAGGGTGTGCTCATTGTCTTTGCAGGACCTAGTTGGTGGACAGTTTTGGGAGAACAAGCCTAGCTTGGGCTTCCATGGGGCTGCAAGCCCACAAGTTGGATGCCAAGGGACCACCTGCTGAATGAGAAAGATCAGACTTGGAAGGCCATGATGATGACTTGGATGACATAGCCTGGCCCCCACATGCCAAACATTTTGCCTAGGAGAGGCAAAACGTCACTTCTAGAGGCATGACATCACCTAGGGCGGTTAGGGATTGGTGGTGAGGTGCCACTCATTGACACATGGACGTTTTGAGGAGAAGAGGGTCTTCACCATGATGATATCTTATAGATGCTTGAGATGTGGCCTTTGGAGACCTACCCATGCTTCTCCAACACCAATGAATTTTTCAAAAGTCGCAAAACGTCCCCTAAAGGGGAGACATCCATGTAAAATCAGGGTTTATTTGTGCAAAAGTGAAACTTTAATTGAATTGTTTAATATTACTTTGTTAAAGGAGGCAAGATTAGGGTTGTTGACCCCTAGTCTTGTGGTTTACCCCTTAATCTATGGACAAGTCACCTTGGTGACATTTTGTATAAATAAGAGATCATAAGTTCTAATTTTAACATAACTCTTCCTCATTGTGAGAAGTGTTGGTCTGAAATTTTCGCTATCTTTGGCTCTATTTGTCTCTTGTGCACTTGTTTATGGCTATCTTGATGAATGGTTGATGGAGGAGTGAGGCGCTAGCCTTGGATGAATGCTTTCTAGCTTTTATGGTGGATTATCTTAACATCTTTCTTGATTTTGGTATGGTCTTTTACTCTTATGATATTATTCTTTCGAGTCAAAGATTGTTGTGCTAGGAGCTAGGTTGGAAGTATAAGGGCATACACCCCCACCATAGTCTTTATCATTTTATGCTTCATGTTGTTGGTTAAACAAGGGTTTGCTAAGAGAAATATAAGGGCATACACCCTCTTGGCTTAAACCCTAATTAGAGAAACTTTCCTTGGGAAGTAAAAGGGCTTACACCCCTAAGGAGGTAGCTTCTCTAGCTCTTTCTTTTATTTGACTCCATTAACCCAATAGTAAAGGCACTAGTCATATATTTTTCTATAAAATTATTGCCTTGGGAAACATGAATTTCTATCTTTTGAAAGATCTCTTGATTGGAGTTGGTTTGCCTCATTGAGAGGAGTCTTCCCCTATTAGGGTGTCCCCTCTCTCCCACTACTTTATTTGATGTTACAAACCCTAACCTACAACTATTAGGGTTGATCTAACCTAGATAAACTGTTAACCATAACTCCTAAACTAACCTTAGACTAGCTCCTAGATTTTGCTCATTTAGTCTACTAACTAGGGCACATCTTTTGGGCTAACTGTTGGCATATTTTGAAGTTGTAATTTTCTGATATAAGTGACTGAAAGCTACATCCATAAGGCTGCAATTTTCTGCAGAAATATACATGTTATAACAACTTGCTTTATTCAGCTTCAAAGTGTCATTTTTCAACCTATATTCATTGCTAATCTTGATGTTGATTTGCTTAACTAGTTTAGATCTTTGTATGCTGATTTATATGCTTTATTTTCTGATATAAACGGTCATCTACTACTGCAAATTAGGGACAAAAAGCTTAACTTGCTGATCCATACTAACATATATCATTTCAAGTTGGATTTTCTTGTGTCTCGGGCAGGTACAATCATTCAGAGAAGTATTATACCTTTGGGAAAACAATCACTTGACTTACAAGGCATCTATTCCCACTTTTCACTTCACTTAGACTGGAACTATAGGGGCTTCACTCTGATTTCTCTTCATATCCATCTCAATCCCCCTAGGGTCACCGTGATCGCCTCCCTAGAGTGACCTAGTCACCCTTGACGTGCGGGACCTACATTGAGGTGACATTGGGTATAGGATTCTCAAGTTGTATCACTTGCTTTGTGGTTGGGTCGGGCTTTTCCCAACCTACAACTTGCGCTATAACACAACCATCTAGGCCTAGACTCTTGGCTTTCTTGAAGGACATTAGGACTAAATTCAACTCCTGTTTAGAAATCTTTGTCTCATTAATCAACCTTGGGAAGAATGAAACTACCTTCAAGATCTCTACAATATCTTTGTTCGAATGTTCTTTAAATAAGGAGCTGAAATACTTGGCTCCCTCTTCTTAAATTTCCTCAAGGTCCTCATACTAGATCCTCCCTTTCTCTTTATCTCCTAAATAGTGTTAGTCATTTCTTCTATGCTTACCATTGTTTTGAAAATAAATTGCATTCTCATCACCTTCAACCAACTACATTTCTTTACTTTTAATTCTCCATGTTGCCTCCTCTTTAGACAACATTTTCCTTTGCATTCCATGCAACCTTCTAATATTTGATTTTTCCTCCACAAAGAAGATTCCTTCCTTATTTACTTCATAAATAGCTTTTATTTTTTTTCTTCTATTTCAACTAACTATTTTTCTCATTTTGAGATTTGTTCTTGGCCCATACAACCACTACTTCCTTGATAGTTTTTAAATTTTCCTACAAACTTTTTACATGTTTGCATTATCATTTCCTTGAATCCTTCCTCTTCCAACCAAGACTAATTAAATTTGGAAGGCCCAACAAATTTTTGGTCAACTTTCTCTAGTTGTAGAATGATTGGGAGGTGATCCGATGACCCTCGTTTCCTTACCCATGATCTCAATACGTTTGTTTCTTCTAGAGTCTTTGTTTCCACTAGAAACATGATTACGAGATTTAAATCCCCCCGCTCTCTACTCTAGAAATTTCTATAAGTAGGAACCATCTTTGGAGGCTCTACATCACACAACCCTAAGTCCTCCAATAACTAATTAAATAAAATCTACCAAAGGGTCTAACTGAACACCTTCCCCCCATATTTCCCCTGTTTTAGTAATGTTTAAATATCCTTCTATGACCACATTATACTTTCTAACTTCCTCCATCACTTTTAAATTTTACTAGAACCCCTTTCTTTCCTGATAAGGCATGTACATGTTATTTATTGAAAATTATTTACCAAAATCTGTAGCTTTTAGGTTTGCTTGTATTCCTATAGGTAAAAAATAAGTGTTTATAAGTTTTAGGAAATCATTCCAACCTAACATTAAGTCCATTTTCTTTCCTTATGAGTTGATGGATTTAAAGTTATACTCCTATAAGAATGAAGATATAATTTTTATGGCTTTAACTTCTTCACACATAAATTCTTTAGTTTGAATGGCATCGAACTTGTAGATGGAAAAACATCACATGAGGGCTAACTTCTTATGGGCGCCCCCTATCCCTCTCACATTTAGAGAAAGAATCTTCATTAGAGCACCTTTTTCAAGACTTTCCCTACTCTAAGGGCCCATGTGATGGTAAATTCCTTTCCTTCTCTAATCTTTGACTTGGCTTTTTTCTTAGATAGGGATAAAAGGGATTTCCTTCCAATCAAAGAGGGTTGCTTTGGGTTTACTGCCGAGCCACTTTCTACCCCATCCCAGTTTGCCTCACTCCCATACCTGAGTTGATATATGGGCTTGGACCTACCTTATGAATCAAAGGTCTAGTCCTCTTTCCCTTTTTCCTTAACGAGGGAATTAGGGCCTTCCCCTTAATTTGATTACCAGATTCTTCCTTACATGGTTCACCTCCTAACTCTTTTGTTTGACTATCACCCTCTTCCCTATATTTTGAGGTTTCATACATTTGAATGAAATTTATTAGAGAGCTTGGAAGGAAGGAGTGAATTTTGGTTCAAGGGAACATTTTGCATGCCTTTTTTGCCTCAATCTAATCTCTTGGATATTTAGCCTAACAACCCTCCTTTTGAATTACTTCCACTACTTCCTTCTGAACTTTATCCTCTTTCATTGTTGCCACCCCTATTGCTTCCATAGTTAGTTCCTTCCTAGTCTTGTCTTCCATCCTCATATTTTCTTATTAGACCTTATTTATGGAGTCTAAATAATCCAAGGATTTCATTTTTTCCTTCCAAACCTAACTCTTTATCAACCTAGAACAATCCTTCAACACGTGACCTAAAAAATGGCAATTCATACATAAGAAGGGGACATTCCAAAAGTCCAGTACTTGAGTAAATTTTCAGTTACCACATGATATTTCTAACTCATCCAATAACCCCTTGAACAAATCAATTTCCACGAAAATCCTCACCACCCTTCTATTTACTTTCGAATAGAAATATTCTCCTACATCCATAAATTTACCAATTCCATTTCCCATAATCCTTAAGACTTATAAACCCCGTAGTTCTATTAGCAACCCAAAACGTTTTACGCAGATTGGTTGTAGGTGCAATGATTCTCTTATGGGGTTTAAGTTTTGCACCCATCTTCGAAGATTAAAGTAAGCATAACCCTAATACTACTTATGAGAGCTCACCTCTGCGAGATCTTCCTCTATTTTAAACTTGATTTCTAACCACCCTCTAATGAGTACATGAAATCTACGGACATAGTCCAACATACTTCTCCAATTCATCTCCATCTATCTCCCCATGGAATCCTTCGCCACTTGATTCCTCGTGAACTACGTCACCAATGTTCTTTTCATCGTAACCATAATGTCACCCATGCTTACATCCTCCCTAAGCACAAGATTCACCTTCCTTGAGCTTGCTCCGACACCTTTTCTTCATTGTATTTGCAACCTAGTAGAGAATCTGCCTACTTCCTTCTAGAATACACTCCTTCTAGTTATATGACTAAGAGATTACCTGATCCACAATCATGACTTGGATGATTCACCACATCTTTCCTGTTACTTTGAATTGGTGCTTCCTCTAATGAAAGGAATGCTTTTTCCACCTCGAACCCTTTTCCACTTAATTCTTCCTTGTTTGCCAAACCTTTGTGACCTTGGGAAAACTATTGGTGAGCCTCTTCAAAGGAATTACAAATATTTTCACATAGGGATTCATTAAGGACCCATACCCTTCTTCATACTTTCAAGCTTGGCCCAATTTCATTTTCCATGGTTTCTACCAAATTAAGATCCTCTTCTAACTTTTGATGATCTCATCATCGTATACTTTTGACCCTTTATGTATCTCTATCATATCCTCCCTCGTATTGAGAATGGACTTCTAAAGAAACTCCCCCTCTTGCTTCAAGTAATCTACTATATCTTCCTCCATTTTACCCCAACCCATGAGGGAGATAAGGGATTCATGAGGAAATCCTAGAAACATTCATGAGCCATTCCCTCTAGTTAATTTCCCAAGATGTTTTATCTATCTATTTCCTTAGTTTAGTGATTTTGGGTTAATAAAGGATTAACAAACTTAATTAACATTTTAATGCCATCCAAACATTTTCTCCTCAACATTCTAATTTTATTTTTCCTCGAGGATCTCCATCAATTGCAATGAAGCTCAACTATTGATGGGTCAAGTGGGTAGTTGTTATTGTACCTTTATCCACGAGGGCACATTACTTATGTATCTTCTTGTTATTATCACCACATAAAACTCATATTCTATCACTAAGAAGTAAGGCATTGTATCACTAGCCTTCCCTATAATGATTAATTAACACTTATTAGTCATAGGTGTAGGTGTGGGTTGGGAGATTTATGTCAACACCTTTCATATATACCTAACAACATACATGAACCACCTTATTCTTTGATTTTGCTAGTATTTAGTCTCAATACACATTTTTTCATGTAAACCCCTTTTGACTAGAGTCCAATATTGTTTTGTAAAGTGCGGGAAGCACCTGAGAAATGTAATTTACATTCTCTCTATGAATAGAAATCATGATTTAAAGTTTGACTAGAGAGGTCATAACTCCTCACATATGAACTTTACAAGTTATCTACAAAATCTAGTTCAGGGGAATGTCAATTGGGTGTTGCTTGAGTGGTTGTGAGGAAACGTTGTTATCCTCTCCACCTGGGGTTCAAATCCCACTTTGTGACGTGTTTCCCATTAATGAGTCATTTGTTGATGGGTTATATATGATTTATTCATGAGTTTTCAACCTAACCTCGTGCCCTAAAGAATCCATGGTTTACCCTGGGCACCATCCTCAAAATGAGGAAAAGCGCCTAGGTGGTTTCCCCCGAGATATGTTACTTGGAAAAAAAAAGTCTAAGTTAAAGGGTATTTATTTTGTCAAAGTTATACAAATTTTGCACTTGACCTCATTTGCAAAAAAAACATTTCATAAGAACCATTATTAACATTTTCTCTATCTTAGCACAAAATTAGTGTTGCTAGTATTGTCACACATCTTTTTTTCTAGGTAATATATCTCAAGGAAAACCCCCAAGCGCTTCCCCTCATTATGAGGATGGTACCTAGGGTAAACCTTAGATTCTTCGAGGCAAAAGGCTAGATCAACAACAAGGCTCAAATCCTTTACAATAATATGCCCATAATGAGTTTGACATGTCACTTACGAGAATATAACCTAGGTGGGGAGGATAACATTCCATCCCACAACCACTAGGGCTAGACCCAATTAACATGCTAATACTGTCATCCATATTAAAAAGGCTCAAGCAATTGCTTTGCGCATATATCAAACTGTAAACTTAGGTCATTGTTATGAAAAACACCCCAACTTACTACTAAACCATGGTTGAAATGTGGTATGTGACCCGACACATAAAACAATTTTTGGTGTAATAGTTTAAACTTGATAATGCCAAATTGGTCTAATAAATTTTTGTTCCATTAATTATGCAACAAAAAACTATCAAATACTAATATTAAGTACATTTTAAATCAATTACCAACAAAACATGCATAGAAGAGATACATGACATTACACCAAACAATTAAAATAGTCCAAAGTCTCTAATTTATAGGCACAAGGCTCCAGTCTATTCTCCAATCCATATGTTCTATTCAAGTTTTTACTTATCCACAAGAGTTACAAGAGTAAAAATAATATGTGTCAAAAGGATTGAATTATCACTCTATTACCATATTCACATCAAACAAATAAGAAAATCAAGGATTAACAAGTGATACATTTGATCAATCCACGTGGATATAGGTGGCTACCCAAATCTACCACTAACTCAAAAACAACCCTTCACCCTACCCATTTTACAACAATTTTGTAGGTCCTAAACTTCTAGTGCATTTTTTAGGTACTTCCCATGAGTTTTTGATGATTAACATGACTTTTATTCCTAAGTTAGCCAAACACATAAAGCTATGAATAAGCTTTGTAACAACTCAATAAATACCCCAAAGGAGTTTGTATGTGAAAGTTGTAGCCCCAAGAAGTTGGCATATCAACTAGAATCATTGGGGCCCACATTCTTTTTGTTACCTCATCTCCTAGGTCTAGGGTTTTGGATCTTAGGGTTTTTTCCTTTTACAATTTTAAAGTTTACATTAAAAGGCAATTTCAAAATTTTATTGTGGAATTTTTTTTTATAAGTGAGCAAAGCCAACACATTTACTCTTAAAGGCATGCTACCACCATTCTAGATAACTTGTATTGCTTCATATATTGCATTGTTTTCACTATTTCATTCATTAATAGAATTTGGGTTTCACTGTATTAATGTGCTCTTTACAATATCTCTATGTTATTTCACCCACCATTGCTATCTTCATTTCATTGCCAACATAATATGGAACAATGGTATTAGAGTAGTGTGCTCTTTGTTTTTTTCTCCTGCATTTCCTCAATGGGGTAAGGGTAAAAGGAGTTGGGCCTCGATTTAACTATGTCAGGTGAAGACTTCCCTTGGTATCCCAAGCAACCTCCCATGGTGGATCAAAAGAAAGACGATGGAATAGGATATCATATCAAGATATTTCTCAAGGAATCCCTCGGGTGATAAAGAAATGAGATGATGTACAATTTTGCTAAGACCCTTTGATGACTCCCAATAACAATAGTGGCACCTTCAACAAACGATCACTTTGAAGGCATGGCATCCTTCAAGGTATGAGATAACTTTAACATTATTTTCTTTGAAGGCAAGATAGACATAGATGCTTAAGAGAAATGGTTAAGTTTGTCATAGGAATGTTACTCTATTCAAAAAAATTCCAACATCACCTTCCCACTCCTTAATTACCTTGCCCATCTCAAAGATTGGTGGGGCACTTATTATGTGTAACATGTCAAAGATTAATTTGAAGCATCTGGGACAATACCCACTTGGGTTTCTTTTGTTGATGGCCTCAAGGAAGAATTATACCATATTAGAAATTATGATGCCCATCACAAGACATGGACAATCTTGCACTAAGAGAAATACCAAACAATGTCAGAGTACACCAATATCTTCTATACCTTGAGTTCAAAGTTGGATATCAAGGGTTGTGAGAGACACTTGGTTCTAAAATATTGTAGTGGCTACATAGGGCCTACATAGGTACATCCAAAAGGAAACATAGTTTTCAACATCTCTTCACTGGGAAGTGCTTACCAATATGTTATCAATATTGAGCAAAAGTTTTGAAAGAAGGGTAAAAGAGAGTTTGGATCTACAAATCAACCACAATAAAATCATGGTAAAGGTAACCCTAACTAGTAGAATAAAGGACAAAACAAGCATAATCAACCCTAGGAAAACTAGTGCAAGTCATATTCAAAGAAGAAGAATAATGGGAAATCAAAGGAAGACACTGGAAAGTGGTGTGAGATCCACAAAAACCCTTGGCACAACATTAACAAATGTTGTTCCAAACAATCATTATTGGTGGAGCTGAAAGCCTCATAAGCTATTTACAATTTGGACTTTTACATCGAGTTTGATCAGGGAAAATGGATCACCAACATGGAACTCAGTGTTACCATCACTATTGGAAAGGTCTAACCAAAGGAACAGGAATATCGTGAGGAAGGTGAGTGCCTCTTCCACTTGCAGATGTGGATGAAGGGTACTATGCTACATTTCATTATTGATAGCTACAACTAGAATAACCTTGTCTCGATAGAGATTGTAAATAAATTGAAGCTGTCAACAATGCCACATTCTTAGCCATACATTGTTGGTTCACTGAGTTAAGGATAAGACATCTTCTTTAGTCACGGGAAAAAATTGTCACCTACACTATGACATCAATCCCTTCAAAGATAAGGTATTGTGTGATGTTTCTAGGTTGAAGTATGTGATGTTATTTTAGGACAACCATATATGTGGAAGTGTCATGTTATTTATGAGTCTAGGCCCCATAGTGTAATTGTTACTTTGGGAGGTTAGCTCTACAAGATACTAGAGGTAGCCTTAACTACCATAGTCTCTTTCATCACAACCAAGTAGCATAGAAAGGTAATCTATTAGACTACGAGATTTTTCATCTTCATTGTTTAGTCAAAAGGAAAATGGAAGATCATCACGATTGCCAATGCCTTTGTGAGGAGTCTCTCTACACAAAAAGGTAGGTGGAAAAGATTATGGAATAAGATATCTTTGCTTTACCTATAGGGGGACCTTTGCACTGTTAGGTAAAGCATTCAATTCACTTGACACCAGGTGCTCCTCCTAACAACCCAATGTATAAATGCTCTCTTTTGGAGAATGAGGAGATAAAAAACCAAATCTAAGAGCTAATATAAAAGGGCCAAATTGGATCAAGTTCCTCACCTTAAAACAACCCAATTATGTTGGTTTAGAAGAAGAATGAGGAATTTTGATTATATATTGATTATAGAGCCCTGAAAAAAATCTTAGTCAATAACCAATATCTAATCCCTTAGATTGATGATCTTCTTGATCAACTAAGGGCACCATGTTTTTCGATAAGATTAATATAGATTTGAGCTATCACTAGGTGCTAATCGAGCAAACTATATGGTATACAACATTCCAGTCTAAAGAAGGTCTTATTGAGTGGTCGGCCATGCCTTTTGGCTTAAATAATTCCCTAACAACATTCATGGGGATGATAGGTGGCATTTTCTGACCATTCACCACTTCCTTTATTGTCATATATTTGGACAATATAATCATCTTCGATAAAACTTGGGAGGAACATGTGATGCACTTTTGATGAGTGTTGAACACCCTGTAACAACACAAGTTATGTGTCAATAAGGAGAAGTGTTCATTTGGCATGTAGAAAAATTGTACACGAGATACACCATGGAGTGCATGTGGATCCAACGAAGATCCAAGTCAATCATGATTGGCTAGCCCTAAATATACTAACGAAGCTCCTCAATCTCTTGGACCTCACCAATCTCTATCACAAGTTCATGTTGGGGTTCTCTCATATCACTTTTCTCCTAAGCTAGGTGACCAAGGTTGGAGCTAAAGCCAAGTTTGTCACAGTACCAAGAAGAGCATCATAGTGGAAGCCATTTCTAAGTTCTTCTTTCAATGATTTTAGGTTCATTTTTGGGTTGCCACAGACCATTGTTTTAGATAAGGACAACATTTTACTCACTACTTTTTGGTTTACCCTATGGTCAATGATGGACACCAAGTTGACCAAATTCGCTGCCTCTCACCTCTAGATTGATGGATAACCATAGGTAGTCAATATTATGATTGTGCATATCCTCAACTGTACAAATCCAAGCATTGATGTACATGGGATAGAATCCTTGCTTATGGTCAACACAGCTACAATAAAGTCCTACATAGTTCTATTGGTCACAACCCTTTTAAGGCGTGCCTGGCGTTTTAGCCATTGGCCCCAACTAACATAGCTCTAGCTATTGCATCTACACAGGAACAATCCTTCCATGCTTAGATCGAGGTAGACAGAGCAACAAAATTTGTTGAACAGATCCAACACATCCAACAATAATTTCATGATATTCTGTAGAAAGTCAATGCCAAGCACAAGTAGTGATACAATAACATCAGGTTCCACACAAGTTTTAGTTGAGTGAAAAGATATAGTTGAACATGTAGAAAGAGAAATTCGTAGGCCCCCACATGAAGCTCGAACCACTTTGCTATGGGCCTTATTCCATCATCAAGGTTGTGGGTGACAATTCTGTTGAATTTAGTACTCCACCTTTCCTTGGCTTACACCCTATACTTAATGTGGAGTTGCTTCGACCATACTTCCCACCTCTGTTGGAAACCTCAGGGGTGGTAGAGCTCTTATACCCTATAGATCCCAACCTTGACTATGTTGAGTAGGTTACATTTGACTATATCATGGACTCCAATACATAGGGCATTTGCTATTAAAACATACATCTTTATTAGGTTGCCGAAACAAGGAAACTTCGACACCATGAATCAAATTTAGCAGAAGTTTCCCCATATAATAGAGGAAATCAATGAAATGGAGACCATTGCTTCTTAAAGGGGGATGATTGAACTAGGTGTCCACCCAAATCTACCATTGACATAGAAATAGAAACAACCGTACAACTTGCTAGTTTTACAATAATTTTACAGGTCTTCAACTCGCCACTCATTCTTCAAACAGTTCCAATGGGTTTTGATGTTTGACAAGGCATGGAAATATTTTATCTTCAAACAAACCAAACACACAAAGCTCATAATAATCTATGTATTGGTCCAATAAACGCCCCAAGAAGAGTTCATATGTGAAAATTCAAGCCCTGGGAACTTGACATATCAACTAGGCTCCTTGAGGCCCACATTCATGTTACTACCTCATTTGCTAGAGTTGGGGTTTATTTTCCTCTTATGGTTTTATAATTTATATTAAAAGGCAATTTCAATGTCTTGTTATGAAGGTTTTTGCTAATGAGTGTAGTCAACACATCTCTTCTCATAGATAAGTTACCACCATTCTAGCCATTTTGTATTGCTTTATATTGCAAAGTTTTCACTAGTTTGGGTTTCATTGTATCACTGGGCTCATTGCAATATCTCTATGTTATTTCACTTGTCATTCTTATCTTCATTTTGTTCTCAACATAATTCAGATCATTGATGGAAGCCTTATGGTTTTGTTGCTAGTCAATTGGTTAGAAAACTATTCACTACCATGTATTCTATTAAAAAAGGATGAACAAATAAATAATAATAACACATACCAAACATACAACAAGAAATTTTCTGATAATCCACATTCATAGGTTGGAATCCAAAGGGGAACAAGGTATGTCCAGCTCTGCATATTAAGCAATTAAATCATTGCGCAGAGGGGGTATTTTCTCCCACAATCAAAGGATCTCATAGGTCAAAATTGAAAACAAAAAACATGCAAATGAGATGAACTAAAGAAAAAAAGCATTACATGGATTTTACGTTAAATAGTTGTAAACGATTCAACCATTTGAGCATCCCCTTAAGCAATGATTTTTTTGCTTCACAAATATGAATTAATTTACAACAATGTTACTCATGTAAACCAATCTCAGCCCTATTATTCATCTCATAATTTTAGTCCCTACATGCCTTCAACAACGACTCTTAGTAATTGATTCACATCGATTTGCATAGTTTGAAAGACTAATGTCCTTCTATTTATCCAATGCACTAAATTTTTCTCCATTCTTCAAAGTTTGACTTAGGAGAGGTTTTGATTTTTTCTACATGGACAAACATCCTTATTTGAGATGATATTGTCAAGCTTTTGCCATTATTCAAGCCAATGATAAAAATGTTCTCTTGTTCATTATGAAATTTCATATGTTATACTATGGGAAGGATTCAAATATTTTGCTTGTGCTATATGTATTAAATGCATTGTTTTTGCATTCATTAAATGGAAAGGCAATACAATATTTTTTTTGCTTTACAAGATATTTAAGGCAATAGTGGTGGATTCACCTTGTAAATATTATAGCATGGCACTTATTTCTCCTTGTACTTGGCCATTGCATGGACATGATTTCCCCCCTTCTACCACCTTCCTTTACCTTTGTCTTTGTTGTTCGCCCTCCATGACGGCTCTTGCCTGCATGTCCAGGGTTCTTAACTCAAGCTTTGTACAACCATCTATAACCAAGGGAAATGATATATATAGTAGATCTATCCCCCCCAAAGACAGATGAAGATCGAGCAAATCCAATTATAGTATAGTTCCAGTTATAGTAATTTGATATTAACACTAGAAAGTTTATACCAGATTCTAGTTTTGCAAAAAAATTCATAGTTTGAGCACTACTAGTGCATGCACTTGCTCTTGAGGTGAACTTCAATTGTCATCTTTGTGTGGAGATATAGTGGGAATATCGATAAAGAAACCCACACTAAGAGATAACCTAGCCGTATCATAATTTTCCACAGTCTTCAACCACTCTAGGTCTCTTTGCTTGTTCTTCATATCCTCCACAAATAATCATCCACTTTGTGGAACAAGGTAATTAACCTGTAGGAGACATTGAATCGATCCTCGTCATTAACATAATATTTTTTGTTCATGTACTCTTCCCATTCTAGCTAAGACTCAATCATTAGAGCCAACTTATGTTGTCGTGGCTATTGGTCAAGATAATACCTCTCCCACTCTCAATCATTCCTGCAATGTTTGATTTCAACTATCAAGGGATCGGATGTGATGGGCTTGTGCTTGCTATTTTTTTTGTGGGATATTGAAAAAGAAGATCTAAGCTTGAGGCACCAACCAAGTCCTACACTGTGGTGTAAGCTGTAGTTGGAGAATCGGTGAGGGCCCTTGCAAATGAGGATGATTCGTACCATTGTTATGAACAAATACAATTAAATGGCCTTAATCAGGATTCAGTGCTTGGTTTCTTGTTGTTCTTTTGATATCACTAGTGATTTTATAGGTATGGCTAATGCATGTATTATTTATAGTCATTAGTGGAGGTGGTAGTCATGGTTGTTATTTGATGAAGCACATTTCCCTTAACTAACAAGAATCCGTTGTGATGGAAAGCAACTCAATATATTAATTCAATGGAAAAAAGGGCTTCACTCTTCCTTACAAAGATTAAGGGATCATTGGGATGCGTATTGATAATATAGTTGTTCTCACCCATCATCATTGAGGGGAAGCATTATCACTAGGGGAAGGGGGTGAGTCACCTATCAATATGAAAAACTTGGATCTGGATTTAATCAACATGAACTCATAGAAAAGGCCACATGACTTGAAGCAACTATTACTCATTTGAGAATAAAGAAAAGTTGTGATGATGTCCTAGAAAATGATGAACTTGGTGGAGTTTAAGTAGCTACACCCTTTACTAATATAGTAGTAATTGAAATAATGTATATGATGAGATGAAGTGGATCAACTTACAATTTTCTTCAACATAATGCATCAGCCTATACTTTAATTCGATGGAATTTTGAGACATGTAGCCTTCTTCAACGGGATCTTGAGTGCTTGTGACCTACTTCAATATAATTTGGAGCATTGAAACCTACTTCAACAAAAGTTTGAGTCCCCAAAAATATAGGACTATGTAGATAGCATCCTTATTATCTCTATGAGAGATGGTTCATCCTACTTCTTGCTTGAAAGCATTAGGCATACACTGAGTGAAGTAGCAGTCATAATTGGTAGAGAGGACCATGGAAGCTTGTGGAGGATGAGCAGAAGCATCCCAGTGTGTAGATGAATGTGCATGGATTGGAGTGATTGTGATAGGTGGCTCTAAAATGTCGTTTTAAAATTACAGGATAAAATACATACCCAATAAAAAAACAATCACTTAAATAATTATGTAGGATAAGAAATATAGTGGAACATATTTTCTCAATGCACTCTGCTGATAGGTTTTCATTTCTGGTCCAAGTTGGGGTGGGGCCAAACCGTGCCAAAATCCACTAAATATGATTGGCGTGCGTACAATTTTTGTATTTCCAACTTCAATTTTTTAGGCATGGAGTAGCCAGTACATGGAAAATCCCTTGTTTATTTAGTGTCTTAAAGTTTTTACACATGTTTGGGAATTAAATACTCTAGACATGTTTCAAAATATTAAAATGTGTTGTTTGTCTAGGTTTTTTGTTGTTGTTGTGGAGAGTGTATATGGATATGAGTTAGAGTCACTCAATAGCTTCAAATTTATATACCATATTATATTAAATGAAAATGTGTCAAGAGATGGAAAATTGTAATCTTATCGGATTGAAATAAAGATACAAAGAAAGGAGAAGACTCAAATATGAAAACTGCGATATGTTTTTCTTTTAACAATAATGGATAGATTTTACATTAGAAAAAGTTGCAACCTGGTTGATCGACATTATAATACAAACACTAAAAATCAAAATTACCAAGTTCAATTTCAAAAATCCTCGTAACTACCTAACCAATTTCTAAATTACTTGGCATGACATGTATATTGTTGAACAAACTGAACCAAAATTAATAAGACTCTAAAGTACATTCCAAAAAAAGAGAAATGTTGTTATGTTGGCCCATGAAAGGTGTCCTCAAACACCTAAAAATCCTCAACTAATATGTCCTTACACCTTTCCATGCTTGGATGGTCCTTTGGGTGAATTTCATTTGCAAATGCTTCCTACTTCTTCTCATCCTTGTATTCGAAAGTGCCATACAAAGATGGTTCACCAATTAAACTAGTAGCCTGAGGAAGGGTCTGGGTTACCTCTAGAGGTAGGTTTAAATAACCCACAAGATGATCAACCAAAGAGACTATCAATCCCAACTTCACATACAACTCTAAAGACTCATTCTTCTATGACCGTGTGAGAGCTATTAGGTCTTTTTCCATTTCCTATAGTGTGTGTGTGTGTGTGCAATATTTTTTCCAAGATAAAAATCGTGTTTTATATCCATAAAAGGAGAATACAAAAGACATTTCATGTGTATGCATACACACCCCCACACATAGATACACATATACATACATACATACATACATACATACATACATATGTGTGTGTTTGTGTGGGTACATAATGTATATGTACACACACTCACACAAATGTATGTATGCTTTTTTCAAATTTATAAGATAATATCTTTTAAATAAGGTTTCAGTGATTTGAATCGGGGTCATGATTTATAAAACTTGGCCAAATTATGGAGGAAGATATTTAGCCAATGGACTACTCAAACGACCCTACAAAAGGTGTGGTAATTTTTGAATATTTAGGGTTAATTTCAATATAGGGGGCCCTAGAAAATGATGTGTCAATGATAAGGGGGGTCATTTTCTTAATAGGTAGAAGAGTTTGGGAAAGGGTGTGAAAATGGATACAGAGGTCATGTTGAAGCCGACCTCAGTACTTGTTGGAGGTTATGAAGGAGGTGGTGCGAGTGGTAGGTCATCAAAGTGTGTTTTGGTGGTAGAGGCTTTTAGCTCGAGCCTCCAAAATAATGGAATTAGGGTTATCACTATGGGTCTTATCTAGATATTTCATCCACCATCCAAATCTAGGAGACATTGGTGTTGGAGAAGGTGGTGGTTTCAACCCCTGGGCTAGAGTGTTTCAAATGGAGAATGAGTTTAAAGGAATTGAAAAATTGGACCAAGTAGAGTTTCAAACTAGTGTTGGGGGAATCTCCACATATCTTGATTATGGTAAAATGATGGTTGCTTTGAGTGTTTAGGTCGACCGAATAAGTTGAGAAAATATTGCACTGGCATAGGAAGTGGGGATCTCAATCCCCGTTCTTGAAGAAATGACATATTGAGTTCGATGCCCGATCAGCTAGCGTGGACATTCTCCCGATATGAGTTCGTATCCCAGGGATACCATTGATTTTGTGGTCTGAGGAGGTATTTGAAGTGAGAAAGGATAATCTCACATAATCGATGGACATCAGAAGGGGACTTGATCTCTTCCATCTTAATCTAGAATATGAGGGGATTCCATTTAGATGTGTGCACTGACACTGTTATAGGCACCTCGCTACAGAGTGCAATTACTTGAGTATGAGGAAGAACTAGGCTATGAGGAAGCATCCAAGAGGCGTAGAGACATTGGAACTAGAAACAATCTAGATGACGAGCAGGAAAGAGGATGTATGGGTTCAAGTGACTTTGGACAGGTTTCAAATAGAACCTATGGTAGCAGATGTTCAAAACTCAGGCACTGGACAAGACAAAGAACCTAACTTGGATGTGATCAATGACGATAAGGAGAACAAGGAAAATTTGGGTAAGACTCATGAATCTCACTCTACAAATAAAAGTTTTTCTTAGAAAAAAATTGTTTTTAAGACATGGGGAAACGAGGTTGGGACCAAAGAACTTAAATCCCCGAGTGATTTTCTACCCAATTTTTCTGGTATAAATAATCCCAACACACCACCTCTCATACCTATTTCTAGAATCATATAGGGTTTCAGTGTTGGACAAGCACCAATAATCTCCCCTACATACCCTATCATGAAATGCACCCTAGATGGAAAGGGCACATGGTACTCCAATCCCTTGGATATACTAAAGTACAATTTAAGACGTAGAAGAAAAGGCACCCTCGATTTCCAGGAAAGGTGGTTGGGGGAATAGTTTTTTTCGAAGAGAAACTACCCAAATCCAATCAAAGGGGAAGGAAATCATTCATGTCTATGGCCCAAAAACAAGCATCCTCACAAGTCAGGTGCAAAAAATAACTATCCTTAATTGAGGTTCTTAGAGAAAATTCCCTAGTTGAGGGCCCCAAATGAGTTTTCTAACCCTCAATTGCAGAGGGATGACCAACCCCTCAAAGAAGTTGATTATAAAGAGATTAGTTGACAATATCAAACCTTATGTTATTATGTTGCAAGAGGCAATGACAGATGTGGCGATAATTACTCATGAACACTCTAAACTACGAAGTAATTGGGTCTTCTATGTTCGAGATGTCATTAGGAGATATGATGTGAATGTGAACAGATGGAATAAATGCTCCTTCACCCTCACTAATTCTTGGGCCTTCCCTATAAGACTAAGGACATCCTTTTTATCTTTCGATATCGAGAAATATATTGCAATGTTTAATGTTTATTTCCCTTACATGGACAAGGTGGACTATTGGGATATATATTTTTAAATGGATAGTATACAAAATGGTTTGGTTTTGATAGGGGAAGACATGAAATTCATCTTACAAGCATAAGAAGTATGGGGCCCGACTACTCAATTGAAACCTCTTTGGTTATTTCATTAGAAAATTGGAAGAATTCAGTCTTTTGGATATTGAACCTTCTACACTATCTCCCACATGGAGTAACAAGAGAGTTGGCAAAGCCGAAATTTCTAAGAGGATCGACATGGTTTTAATATTTGAAGCCTTCTTAGATGAAGTCATAAGAATTAAACAAAGGGTCACCATTGGGGGGGGACTCTAATCATTATCCTGTGGTGCTACAAGTGGCTCCTACAATAGAGAAACCTAACATCCACTTCAAAATAAACCCAAAGTGGATGAAGATGGAGGATTTCATGGGAAAAATCAAAGTTGTCTTGAAACCTTATAATGGTAATTTAAGAGAATCTGCTCCAATTCAATTTGACCAAAATTTAAAAGAGGATAAAATGGTGGTTGTTGATTTGGTAAGGGACAAGGGATGAAAAATGATAGGGTTCTCAAAGAAGTAGAGGAAGCATTGGAAGTAATCTACAATAGTGAAGGCTTTTGGTCTTTGAGACAGGAACATAAAATTCAAGTAAAGTCCTTTGAATATAGAAAGAGTCTCACTAGAGAGCTGATGAGGTGAACCCTAGCTGGAGGATTTGGCTTTGTAAATGATGCAGTAACTGACGGTTATGGCAGGGGTTTTCATCAACATTTTGGCAACAAAGCACTAAATAACAAAAGGGGGTGATGTCCGGTCTGTTAGTGATCAAGTATAGGAGCAATCCCAAAGAAAATGGACACAAAGGTCAACTGACAAGGTGAATTATGACAGAGAGATTGGGTATTCAAAGGAGGTTTTCATTTCAAACTTGGATTTTGTGTCATCTGTAGATTTTTTTTGAGTACTTTGAGAATCTCCCGACTCTCTACGATATAGTCCTTGGATTTGGGAGCCCAACTATCTCCTAAAACCAAGTCAATTAAAGTGCTAGCATCATACCTATATAATGCTCTGAAGGGGGTCATGTTGATGGACATGTCAAAGGTGGTGTTGTAACAGTGCTCTCCTAGATGTAGACAGCTCACCCATGCTCTCTGTTGTCCGCTCACATAGTTCCTCAAGTAACCCTCAACCCACTTGTTGACTGTCTCTGTCTTCCCATCAATTTGAAGGTGGTAACTGGTGCTGGGTGTCAACTATGTCCCCACCAATCTAAATAAATCCCTCCAAAATATGTCGATAAACCAACCATCCCTGTCATTGATGATGTTCTGTGGCAACCCATGAAGTCTGAAAACCTCTCTGAAGAATAGATCGATCACCTGTACTACTTTGTCATATGTCGGAATGGCATACAAATTTGCAAACTTGGTCAATTTGTCGACCACCACATAGATACAATCCTTACCATGAATCTTGGGTAGGCCTGTAATGAAGTCCATTGAGATGCTTTCCCATTTCTGCTCTGGATGAGAAGTGGCTAAAGTAACCATGCTGGAAGAGTCTGCTCTCACTAGTTCTACTGACAAGTCACACACTCACTGATATGTGTGACGTCCCCAACCACTGATAGGATGGGAAACACCAGTTCTTGGACATTTCACTTAGCTCTGATACCATTTTGTAAATTTATATGCATGCATATCTAACACAATTAACAGTTACAACATTCGGTTCATGCCACTTATTCATTCAGAAATAATCATTAAAACATACTGACAATATATGCATACAAATGACATATTCTAACCATACACAGATTAATGCGGAATAACAATAAGCCTACACACACAACATAATTGATGTATCCAGGCATTACTCATCGAGTTATAACACATGTACAATTACACAACATACAATTAACAGAGATTTGGCACTTATCTTTCAATAGATGACCACCAAAGTGTGTGCAGACCTTCCACGAACCTCCCAGCCTTAGACCACACTGCTCATCATGCTCAGCAGTGGGTCAACCCATATCCGGGACTAAACTCCATCGGGCAAGGGATTCCTAGGCTTGGCAAGGGAAACAGGAAAGTCGCACAATCAACATGAAGGATTTTCTCCCAGGGCCAGCTCACAATAACAACATACAACCTCTCATTCCCCACATGCCTGTACCACCCGAGGAAGTGTGCCCCTTCTCTGCTCAATAGTCCTTCGGTTGCCCCACTTTCCTTCTAGGGCTTCAACAACAAGCCAGACAGGAATTCTCTGAGCACGATAGCTACAATTGGCTCCCTCTGGGAAAACACTTCCCCAGTAACCTCTCTCACTTGGAGAGAGTTGCTTGTAGGTCTAACAACCTGCTTCTTCAGTCCAACTTCTAAGTCAACTCCAATAAGGGTGATGGAAACAACAAGGCTCGATATAGCTCAGGTGATGGAAACAACAACAACCGTTAAGGCACAACATGGCTCAGGCAAGGTACAAGTGTGAACATGAATCCCTGGATGAATCCAGAAGGTTGACAGACTTCCAGAGAATCATAAGGGTCATCAGGAAAATCAAGACTCGACCCGATGCATGGATGTGGAGAAACGCCAGAATCGAAAGCGAACCCCCAACGAGTTGGCTTTCCCAGCTATAACTGCATGCACCTAGGTCAACACCTGTCTTCTTGCAGCTGCATGAGTTCCACTTAGCACTCATTCCCTTTCCAGGAACTTAGGACAACATGAATTATGTCAACCATAGCCTTTGGGAAATAATAATAAAATATTATTCCTTTAGAGGTAAGCCCTCTAGCTTAGCCCCTATGCCTAAACACTTAGCCCCCTCCCTTACCCTACCTAGTGGAGCTTAGTCCCCCATAAATCTTTCTCCGTGGTCAATCTAAACGCAATAGTGTAATTTTATTAATGATATGTGCATTTACATATACAAAAATCACGCTCATGGCCTTAAGAATCTAGGCTCTCTAGCCTAATAAACATATAAGTATTCATATTATAAACACTTGGCTCACCAACCTATAAACATAATTACAATTCAGTAGGGGATCGACCTTGGGGTGTTACAATATGTCTCATCACATTCTGTTTGAGACCCTTCCAAGAGAAACTCTCTCTGACCTGCCTGTAGGTTTTGAAAAACCCTTGATGGCCTGCTGGTGGGGAGTCATGTACTGTAGCCAAAATATTATACCTGAAACCCGATACTGGGACTAGGTAGAGTCAATATTTGTAGAAGATAACATCGTCAATGACTTTGTACCTGTCATCGTGTACCTTCCCATCTAAAATCTCACAAGCGAACTTGTTCTTGGACTATTCCACTAACAAGTAGGATTTCCAATTTGTTGAAATCTGCATCAGAGAACACGTTGTTGGTCTCCTAGACAGTGCATCCGCCACAATGTTATTCTTACCCTAGACATACTCTATGTCAAAATCAAAGGCCTAGACCTTTGTCACCCTCTTCTACTGATGTTCACTGAGATCCTTCTGCTCAAGGAAAAAGTTCAAGCTGTTATGGTCTGTCTTAACCACAAATTTGTTGTCCACCAATTACTGTCTAAATTTGGTCAAGGCATGCATGATTGCAAGCATTTCCTTGTCATAGATCGAGTACACCCTCTTGGGTTGACTAGCTTCTTGCTCTCAAATGCAATGGATTGTTCTCCCTGCATCAACATTTCTCATATCACGTCTCCTAATGCATCACACTCCAATACAAACGATAGCGTGAAGTATGACAATGCTAAAACTGGGCACGTGTCCATGACTTCCTTCATGTGATCAAATGCCTTATGTGACTCGTCGGTCCATATGAAGGCCCCTTATCTAGTGAGATTGGTGAGTGGTGCCCCCAACTATGAAAAACCTCTCACAAACCTCCTGTAATAGTTGCATAACCCAAAAAAAATCCTCAGCTCTATCACGTTCTTGGGCGTTGGCCAATACAAAATGGCCCTGATCTTCTCCTGGTACACCTTTACCCCCTGTGCGCTGATAATGTTGCCCAAATAAAGCAACTTTGTCATGCCAAACTCTCACTTTGACTCCTTGGAATATAGTGACTAGGACTCCATGATGTTGAGTACTTCATCCAAGTGCCTCAGGTGCTCCTGCCATGTCTTGTTCTAGACCAAGATGTCATCGAAGAATACCAATACTGATTTCCTCAAGTGATCCCTGAACATATGGTTCATGCAAGACCAAAATGTAGCTGGTGCATTGTTTAGCCCAAATGGCATAACCAGAAACTCAAAATGACCAAAGTGGCATATGAAGTTTGCCATCTTTATATCCTTCTCTCGAATGCATATCTAATGATATCCAGAGCGTAGATCAATCTTAGAGGAGAAAAATTCCCCATGCGGTTCATCCATCAACCCATCAACACATGCTTATGGTACCATCCTTCTTCAGGACTAAGACAACTAAAGAAGTGAATGGGCTACTGCTAGGTCTGATGTGTCCCTTAGCTAGCAATTCCTTGATTGTTTTCTCTATCTCATCCTTGAACCTCCGAGGATGATTATAGGGTGTTGTAATCACAGGTTTAGCACCCTCCTCCAACTCAATGGTGTGCTCAAACCCCTTGTCAGATGGTCTCCTTGGTGGAATCAAATAAAAAACATGTTGATGCCACCCCAACAAAGTCTCTATCTATGTTTCATATTGTTGTTGACCATTTGAGTCCCTCTGTGTGGTGATCCAACACTCTGTTGCATAAACTACCTCCCCATGCCTAAAGATCCTCTCCATCCTCTTGGCCAAAATTGTCATGGGTGACTGTGTCGACATGCCCCTCATCACAATCCTCTTCCCCTCACTATCTCTGAACCCCATATCAAGGGTTTTGTAGTTGGCGGTGATCTTTCCCAAGGTGATCAGCCACCAGACTCCTAACACCACATCTATGTTAGATAGGTCAGCTACATAAAATGTGTCTTTCATGGTGTAGTTACCTAGCTTTACCTCCAAGTCTGGGACTTTGTCTATACAGTCCACCGTGTGGTCATCTGCTACTGCAACATCAAACCCCTCAAACTCCTCTGTCTGAAGTGCTCACCTTGATACAAATGAATCATCAATGAAGTTGTGGGTGGCCCCACCATCTATCAGGGAAATTGCCCGCTGTCCCTGAATAGTCCCTCTGATCCCTAGGGTGTCATACCTAAAAATACGAGAAAGGGTCAGTATGACTCCTCCCTTTGTTAGTGCCCATCTATTATCCTTCTCACGAGGCTATGGTACTATTGGTGGTTGTGCCCCTACCGATGTCGGTGGTTTCCGTGGAGGCTGCTCCTCCGCCTATGATGGCTCCTCCTCTTAGTTAGTAAGTCAAATGTTCTGTTCCACCTCATCACTGTCCACACTGTCTGTTGCCACCTTAATACAATGGATCTTTCCCTTGTCCATGCACCTATGGTCGGGGACCCAAGGGTCCTTACAGGTGAAGTAGAGCTTCTTCCTCATAAGCTCTCGCCTCATCTCATTATCCAACTTCTCCTTGCCTTTCCACTCTCTTTGTAATGGCTTCCTATATCTGTCCTTCTTTGGCACAAAGAGTTTGGAGAAATTTTTAGTTTTTGGCACTGAGTCTGCTAGATCTCTAGTGCATAGGATGGCATCGTGTAATTTGTGAGTCCTATATGTATTCTCCCATCCTCTCAAGGGTTCTGTGATCCCCTCTGTGAAAAGCATGAACAACCTGGCCTTTGAAATATCTGTCACCGCCACGACTACCCTCTGGAACTTTGTGATGAATTCCTCTGGCGTGCCAGTCTGCCTCAATTAAGATAAGTCCCTGAAATGGATCTCTAGATCCCTCATGTCAAACTTGTCCATGATCCTCTCTGTGAACTCCCCGTAAGAAGTGATGTGACTATGACCCAATGTCACTAGTCCATGATGCCACCACTCATGTGCCTCACCCTCCAAATGTAGGGTAGCGAAACTGATGGCCTCAGTCTCTGTCATTTGGTTGATCTTGTAGTATGTGTCTAATTTTTGTATCCAAGCTCTGGCAGTGCATTTGGATGATCCATCAAAAGAAGGTATAGTGAGTTTACCAACTTTTTAGATGAAGTCTATCTTATGCCCTTGTTGTTGTTGTTGTTGTTGTTTTTATCCTCTCCTCTATGTATCTCTGGGATGGTTCTTGAGCCTGAGTCCATGATACTCAACTAGGGTCATGTCCTGACGAAAATCTGGTCGGAATGATGCATACTCTCTCCTATACTCGACAATATCCTCTGCCTATGTGGGATGCCTCTGTGCTATTAGTTGTTGTGTTTCTGTTGGGGGTGCCCTATGGAAATTGGAGAATAATGGCTAGGGAATCCTACTGGAAGAGGTATATATGCGAGTAGGTGAATGGAGTTTGTTTCCTGCCACTGAGTTCCCCTGCGCTGCATGTGGGGCCTATGTGCTCCTGGTGGCCAACCTATCGACCATCTGTGCGAACGACTGAGACATAGCCTTTTGACTAACTACTAAGTTGTTGAGTACCTGCATGAAGGCTGCCTCTAGGTCCATGGAGGCCTTGCCACTGCTCTATGGTTTCTCATATATGTCTCCCATCATCCTCTCTACCTCATGCTTTACCCTTCTCTTTGCTTCCCTATGCGCCTCTTCCTCTTCCTATGAACTGCGAGGAAGGGAGGAATAAGCTGGCCTAGGTCTCCTATCCATGCGTTTGTTGTAAGTGACATATTCCTCACCTATGTTCTCATAGCCCTCTGGGTTCTCTAATGAACTCGTCGACTTTAGTCACATGCTAGTAGGACTAAAGCTCTGATACCACTGTAATATCCCTAATTATGGAAATTAAAATATGTGACTCAACTGCCTAGTATTTGTTGTTGAAACTGATACACTTTGGGTTTCTGGATGTGTTTAGTAATTCAATTTTAACATGCATGGTGATTTTACATGTGGAACAATTGTTTAATAATATATAATCAAGCATGCAATAGATAAAGAACACAGAACAATTGCAATCTATGTATTATAAAATAAGAATGAATACAATGTTGCATGGGGTAAAATAAAATGAATCTCTTGGCTAGATCAAAGATAGATGGATCTCATCTGGAATACAATAAAAAAACTAAAACAATTATACATGGAACCATAACAATGATGCGGGATCAATGGATGAGCAATATGAACTGTTGCATGCTACGACAACTCACACGACAACTACTACAAGACTGGAAAGTTTTCCCTGGTGGCTAAACTCCTCGAATCTACCTGGAATTTGTCTCAAACAATGCGCCTTGACCTCCTACACACTTCCACTATTTTTCAGACTGAAGATCGACCCTCTGTTGATCTGTATTGACCCCAGATGGGATCCCTTGGGCGGTTGCACCCCTACTGCTGCCAACTGTCATGCCCTAGTGATTACACCATTGGAATCTAGCTATATATATCTCAAACTGAATGCCCTAGTATCCTCTGTAATGGGTCAGAATGGTTTCCATGGATCTGATCTGGTGATCTTTCAGGAACCCTAAATGTATCCTTCCCCACTGTTGCACCCTCACTGGCTGACTAATGCGCCCAAGAGGACCCTCTGTCGGAATATGATGAGTAATAACTCAAAAATTGTGCCATGCCTTCCTCTGAACTGGGTCGGAAGGAAATCTATGATTTCTCCTAGGGCGAGGCAAGCTAACCCTTAGAGTCTCCTAGCACTTGCGCCCTCCTCTTGATGAAGTGCGCACTAGCTATATGAAGCTGTAAACTGTGGTTGCAAAATGATGAAAGATATGGGTGATGTTCTGGGTGACTAGGGTGTGTCTCTCAACACCGAAATCAACCCACTGGTGTCTTCCTCCTGGAATCCATAATCTCCATTGATTTGCCTAAACCTGTGTAATCTCCTTAGAGCTCAACTATCAAATCATTAGATGCGTAATGAGGAATTAGGTTGCTTTTCCTCCTCATATACTCCTCCAAAAGCCTAATTCGTTGTTTACTTCTATTCTTAGCTCCCTCACTTATGCACCCTTCTATTTTTAGCTCAAAATCACTTAAAGGCGCTTTTACCCACTTTTTCACTTAATGTCACTTTCAAATTATAACATTCTCTAGTGAAGTAACGTAAAGTCACCCTGTTTTCC
>ML842301.1:28417-39778 GCA_009831015.1 Picea engelmannii | reverse complement strand
TAATGGAGTATGATAAAATATTCAAAGACCTATTCAGTCAAATCCCTTATATGATTGACGAGGAATTGCTAGTTCAATAGTTCATGGAAGGACTACTTTAGAAAATTAAGGCACCTTTGAGAATACATGAGATTTAATATTGTAAGGATGCCCTAAAAAAATTGGAACAAATTGAGTTGGATGATGATTGGACCACACCTTCCATAGATAAAAAGGTTGAAGAAAAATTAGAAATTCTACAAAAATTCACTTCGGACCTTGTGCAAAGAAGCAATCTTTGGTGTATAATATATATGAATGAAGGGAACAACAAAGACTATTGAAAATACCATGAGTCAAATGAAAGGAAATCAAATGTTAGAAGGGTCTAGATTGAATACTACTATGAAATATTCCAAATCATCACCGATCACATCATGAATGATTTCCTAAAAAACTTGAAGAATGAAAATCCAAAATGGTGTGCCATCTGTGAAGAGTCGACCCATAGCACAATAGAATTCCAACACAACAATCGAAATAAACCAAATTATCATACTGTTTATCATACTCAGGCTCAAAATAGAACCTAGACCAAGGAGACAAAGGAGGTGGATATATTTTAGGAAATGAGGAACACTTCCACACTAAACCTAACAGAAGAGAGGAAGACATATTTCAACAAGAAATAAAATGACAAAGCAAACACACAGTACACAAAGATATTACACTGGAAACCCAAATTGGGAAATCCAACATTCCTTGAGCATTCTGCTATCTTTTTGTCTTATTCATTCAGAATAAAAGGTTACATGCCTAACCTTGGTCCACACCTAAGAAAAAATTGACATCATACCTTCTTGATTTACACAAGAACAACCCTGTAGAAAATTCGGCTTACATCTAAATGACCAACAACCTCTACGATTATTGATTAATGATTAGCCATTAGCCTTTTACAACATTACAACACACCTTATTTATAGGATTTACAATAGGAAAAACCCTAAATAAAAGGTTCTAAAAGATGGTTACAGATACACCTAGATCATTGGATACAAATCCCACAAATCTCGAGATTCTATTACAGTCGACTACCAAGTCATATTACTAGTCGACTACCATTTGACATTCATTTGGTCTTCAATCGGTTGCCACACACCCACCTATCAATCTCTTGTTAGTTGACCTCTTCGAATTGCTATCGATGTATTTGAATTTGACTTTACCCAGTCGAACCACATCGACCTTCGACTTGTTATCGATATCTTCGACTTCAAATTTACCTGGTCGAACCGCCTCGACCTTCGACTTTGACTTTACCCAATCGAACCACCTCAACCTTCAAATTGGTGTCGATTCCTTTGACTTCGACTGTCAGTATATCCACCTCGAATAGAATTTCACTGCAAAGAATATAAAAACCCAACATTCTCCCAGTTGTTGTTTTCTTTGCTGAAACCAAGAGATTTCTAAACTCTCATTCACAGATCCAGGGCATCAATCCTCATTTCCTCTCTACACCAAGAGAAATTCACAACACTCACATACTTTGTTAAAGAGTCTTCTATGTTTCCAATGTGTCTACTTTCTCCAACAATACCTTGTTTCTATCCACCATGTCTCTCATGAAATGGTATTGTACATAAATGTTCTTAGTATTTGAATGATAAGTTGGGTTCTTTTCCATGAATATTGCACTTTTATTGTCACAATTTATCTTCATAGATTTCTACTCAAACCCGATTCCTAAACAAAACCTTTGCATCCATACTGCTTCTTTACTTCAATGAGTGGCTTCCATGTATTCAAATTATATTGTTGACAAGGCTATGACCACCTGTCTCTTACTCATCCAACTAATTTCTCCACCGAACATTTTGAAGACATATACACTGGTCAACCTTCGTCGAGCTACATCTTCAGCCCAGTCGACATCGACAAATCCATGTACATCTAATTCAATTTCATCTCCAGGTTTTCCTTGATAGCATATATCATAGTCTTTTGTGCCACACAAATACATGGATACTCTCTTGACAACTGTCTAGTGCTCCTTCCCTGGTGTCTACATGTACCTACTCAACAATCCCACTACATGGTGTTGAAAATTCACTTAAGCAGTTAAGTGTATTTGTCATTATTTAACTTTTAACAATTCGTACAATAACTGCATGCATCAATATCAATGAAAGAAATACATCCAAAGTGTGCACAATATTTATCCTTGGAAACCCTCTTGGGGGAGAAAACCCAACAAAGATTCTTCAATATATATTCATCAACAAATACAACATCTCTTTCCAAGAGATATCTCACAAAACATAAAATAAGTAGAAGATAGACCATACACCCTAACCAAAATAGAGTAGCACAACACTAGACTAAGATAGGCCTCCAATAAATAACCAAAACCCTTCACCAAAACACCCTTACTCTGTAGCTGTGTCTCCTCCTCAGACTTGCACACTTTTCCTTGAGAGAGAGAACTTGTGTTGTGTGTGTTCTCGAAGTGAGGCACCTAGCCTCTTATAAATACAATTTGAGCCACACTAAAATTAGGTTAGGTTCGACTTGTACAAGTGTCACTTTCTAATTTTCATTTTACTTTTGCAAAGGAACGATATGGCCGAATTTACAAATACAACATAGTAATATTCTTTTAGGGTTTTAACTTGGTATAATACAATTAAATAAAATAAGAATATATTCCAAAGCTACTCAAACTTCAACACTCCCTCTTAGCAAGGAAGGTATTCTTCTGGAACGATCGTCATAGCTTATTATGCACTTTTGTATACTTGACCATTGACTTGTTTAATTTCCACAAATCTATATTGAAGAATTTTTGTAACCACGTCTTGCATCCAGGGTCTCATCATCCTTCTAGGATTTATGTCATCATGGGGCTTTAACTCACTAGCACACATAAAATATGGCATCTAGTTCATATAGAACTAGTAACTCATTATCTCACACAGAATATGACATCCAGTTTATACAAAACTAGTAACTTTCCAACTCAAACAAAATATTGCATCTAGTTCATATAGAACTAGTAACTCGTCATCTCACACATAATATGACATCTAGTTCATACAAAAATAGCTACCTCTAGTTGGCACACCAGGAAACCATTCCACAGTGACCAAGAATCTAATCATAAGGATTAGGTGATGTAGTGCACACACACTACCCATATATCCCAAGGATAGGAAACACCTCCAACCATACAGGTTGGCCCTCCAGCTTGAAAAGATCGATAATTCGCCGGCCTCAAAAGCTCATCATCTACTAACTTTGTGCGAGGTCATGTTGACTGGTGCCACAGTCAGTAACGTTCCCGTGAATGACTACCTATTGCTACTGCCACATGATAATGCTTCTTCCCTGGAATCACATCTATAACTCATCACTCCCTCTTACTAGGAAAGTCCTTCTGGACCACACCAAGCTTTCCTATGAAGTACACAAACTTCACTCTCGACAAAGGCTTTGTCAAAACGTTTTCTATCTTCTCATCTTTAGTGACATACTCTAGCTTCACTTCTCCCTTATGCACCATATATCTGATATAGTAGTACTTGATATTGATATACTTGGACTTGTCATGAAACACTGGGTTCCTTGACAACTTCACACAACTTTGGTTGTCACACTAGATACAATTCACCTCTAACTTGAGATCAAACAATCCTACAAGAAGCTTCCAAAGCTACACTGCTTCACTACTAGATGAACACACTGCTATATACTCAGTCTCAACCATACTGAGTGCCACATTGGTGTGCTTCCTACTGAACCATGAGATCATAGCTTATCCCAAACTGAAGCAACATCCAAATGTACTCTTCCGGTATGCAACACTACTAGCCCAATATGAATCAGTAAATCCTTGTAGGATTATTTCACGATTTGAAACATATTTGAGTCCATATTCAATTGTACCTTTCAGGTACCTTATCACATGTTTTACTGCAATCAAGTGAACACTTCTAGGTTCGACCATATATTGTCTCAATATGTTCACCACAAAACATATATCTATCCTCGTGTTTGTTAAGTGCATAAATGAACCAATCATCTGGTTATACATGGTGGCATCCACTATCTCTGAAGATGTATCACTCAATAACTTCAGATTCGTCATCATCAGAGTAGGCATGGATTTTCAATCCATCATTCTAAATCTCTTCAGAATCTTCACAACATATTTTCCTTGGTTAAGGAAAATCTCACTTGGTCTCGGCCATACCTCTAGACCTAAGAAATATTGCATCATACCCAATTATTTCATCTTGAATTCTATATAAGGCTTCGTATTACTTTCAATGATGATCTTCTCGTCCCCTATTAGAAACAATTCATCCACATACAACAATAATATCACTGGTCCACCATTTAAAACCTTGTAGTAAAGGTTGGAATATGCTTTACTCTTGGTAAAGCCCAATCTCATTAGGAAACTGTCTATTCTACCATACCATGCCCTGGGTGTTTGCTTTAATCCATACAAGGATTTCTTCAATATGCACACATGTGTCTGAATATCATGTGTCTCGGAACCTTGTGGATTCTCCACATACACTTCCTATTCTATTACACCATTTTGAAAATCTGTCTTCATGTCCATCTAGTGTACCTTCCACTTCATTACTGCAACTATAGGAAGTATAGCTCTAATTGAAGTGTATCTTGCCATAGGAGAAAACGCCTCCTCATAATCTATTCCTTCTCTCTGGGAGAAACCACACGCCATGAACCTTGCCTTGTATTGTTAAAATGTAAAGTAGCTGCAGAGGATATTTCTCAAGCAGCTTCAAGATGCACCCTTAAGCTACCCCCTTAAGCTGCCCACTTAAATCTTCCCCCTTACAACTATCCCTTGCCTTAACCACCCTCCTCTAGCTAAGTCTACCACCTACTCTATCTCATATCCTAAGCTAAGGCAACCCTAACGTAAAAGGTAATTCTAACCTAAATATCCTAACCTAAACTCTTTGCTATTTAAAGAGAGGGAGGTTCCCTCCTCATCATTCATTTCTTGATATAATTTTTGTATATTAGTTTGTATTAAGAGTTATGTACTCAGGTTTTTGAGGGAGAAACTAAGGATTTTTTGAGTGAGAATCTAAGGGTTTTTATGAAGGAGAAACTAGTATTTCTGAAGGAGCATCTAGCATATTTAAAGGAAACAACTAGACTATTTCTGGGCAACAACTAGCAACTGATAATCTATTCTGCAACAACCTTCTATCACTGTCTTCTAAGAGATTTTATAGACAACATATAAGAGTCATTCTGGGTAGCAACTAAGACACTCCTGTAGCAACAAATTTACTCTGTTATGAAGGTATTCTAACAACAACTAAAGGCTGTTTTGTACAACAACTAAAGGACCTTTTCTGAGGGCTGTAATACTTAATTTTGGGCAACATATTTCACTTATTATGAGGCATCCTTAAGAGCAATCCAAATTCATCCATTGAAGGGAATATTTGAATTAGCTCAGCTACAGTACAAGCTATAGGTTTGAGGGAAGTTTTGTAATATAGACTTAGTGATATTGCCTTGTAAATTTATTGTACTTGATTGACTCATCAATATATCACAAAATTTTGGTGGGTTTTCTTCCCCTTGAGAGTTTCCTGGGATAAATATTTGTGTCTCTATGAATGAGTGATCTTCCTATGATTCTTATGTTTCTGTTTATCATTTAAAAGAGGAAAACAACACTAATGTTATCTTCTATCTATTTTTATGCTTGAAAATTAACATGGTATCAGAGCTCTAGGGCGTGAGGGGGCTTCAAGCATAATATTGCAAATCCTTAGGAATTGTTCAAGCACTGTATTGCAAAGAAGTCTTCCATTTCTGTAAGACCTGAGGATAGAATTGAAGGGGCTTCAAAATTTAATGTTTGGAAAGCCAAAGTCCTAAATATTCTGGAAGAATATGACTTGGATAACTTTGTGACCAACACAATATAAGATCCCACCTCCAATGCATGAAGGACAACCTTCAAGAAGAATCAGGCAAGGGAAAAGATAATTATATTTGATTCAGTCAAAGATAATATCATGCCTATTATAACATCTCTGAAGACAACAAAGGAGTGTTTTGACACTCTATTCAATATGTATGAAAAGAAGGAACTTAATCAGAAGAGGGTTCTAAAGAATAATCTTTGAACCCTAAATATGGAGAATGATGACTTCATAGCTTCATTCTTCACAAAGATATCTCAATTAAGGGATCAACTACTAGTCATTAGTATAATCATAGATGATGATGATCTCGTCTAGACTGGTGTGGATGGTATTCCATCTTCTTGGGAGAAATTTTTGGCCGAGATAAATGCTCGTGAAAACAAACCAGACTTTGAAAGGATATGGCATGATTGTTTGCAAGAATAAGGGATAATTCTGAGTAGAAATGGTACTTCAAAGGAACATAACCTTTATCTAGCAGCAAGGAAAAGGAAAGGGAGAAGATTTACTCCTCATAAGAAGTTTCCTCAGAAGGAGAAAAGTAAAAATAGATTCAAAGGGAAAGAGTTTGATATGTCAAAAGTAAAGTGCTTTAACTGTCACCGAAAGGGGCACTTTTCTAGGGATTGCCCAAATATCAGAAAAAAGAACAAATGCAAATATCATGCTTATATTGTTGTAGAAGATGAGTCTCAAAGAACAAAGACAAAAGAGGCTTCCAGTAATCAAGGGACCATGAAAGAATACTATCTTATTTCATCACTCTCTAGTTCTCTTACAAATGGTGATGAATCCTCGTTGATAGATAGTGGAGTTTCCAGGAATATGAATGGAAATAAAAAAAGTCCTTGCGAACTTCAAGGAGAAGAATTTCTCTGCTCAAGTACAACTTGGAGATAATACCAGCTATACAATCAAAGGACTTGACTCAACTTATTTTCAGCTTGAATATGGAGGTGAGCTACACATTGAATAAATTTTGTATGTTATTGGTTTAAAGAAGAACCTTATCTCTGTTGCAATATTGGAAGATAAAGGTTACTAGGTAATATTTATGGACAAGAAAGCTCTCCTATGGTTGAAGAATCAATAACTAAGTTCAAAAATTGTGATTCGAGTTAGAGAGGGAGGCCTTTAAAAACTTCCAGGACATATCCAAGCTTTGGTTCATGCTTCAGTTAGTCCATCTGAGTTGTGGCATAGAAGGTTTGGACATATTCACTTCAAAGTGATCCCCAGACTTAAGAAAATGGTAAGAGGAATGCTTACCTTTCAATTTGATCATGATGGTATCTGTAAAGGTTTTGTTCTTGGTAAAAACATAAAGAAATCCTTTCTTAATAGTAACTTAAGGTCTAAAGGAATTTTGGATTTGATTCATTTAGATGTATGTGGGCCTAGGTCATCTCCTTACTTGAATGGATGTATTTATTATGTGATTTTCATAGATGACTTCTCTAGAAAAACTTGGATCTATTTTATAAAAGAAAATAATTAAACTTTTAGTAAATTTATAGAATTTAGAGAATTGATTGAAAATCAGACTGAAAAACATATACGTACTTTGAGGACTGACAATGGTGGAGAATTTTATTCTTGTCAGTTTGATGATTTCTGTAAAGAAGTAGGAATCAAGAGTGAGCTAATTGTGCCCTATAACCCTCAACATAGTGGGATTGCTGAGAGAAAGAACAGAACAATCTGTGAGGAAACTAAATCCATTATGTGTGATCAGGATCTCCCCTAATCACTTTGGCAAAAAGCCAAAAACATTGCAGCTTATATTCAGAATAGAAATCCTCATGCTATTCTGGGAGAAAAGACTCCAGAATAAGCGTTCACTGGTAAAAAGCCAGAAGTGGGACACCTGAGGATTTTCGGATGTCTAGTTTTCATTCATATACAAAAAGAGAAAAGAAATAATATGGAGCCTTCTGGAAATAAAGGAATTTTTGTTGGATACAGTGAAACATCCAAGGCATACAAAATCTATGTTCTAGGCCAAATATTTATCGAGGTAAGCAAGGATGTAACTTTTCATGAAGAAGCTGCATTCAAGCATTCTAAAGAATCACAACAAGATACAGAGATGGAGGAACCTAAAGATCCATTGGATCAAGTTGATACTATGGATGCAATAGAATAGATAGAGAGATCTATGGAGGCACCTCCTGCTAAGAGGAAGCCTTCCTGGTGTAGAGAAATTCTGCGAGAGGCATAAAAACATGCAACTCCTTCAGGTAATTTTATATAAAGTAATAAACCTCAAATATTTTCAGGTTATGTGGTTCTTATGGCTCATATTAGCAATACAGATCCCACCAACTATGAGTATTCTTATACAAAACAAGTATGGAAAGATTCCATGGTGGAATAATATCAACCCATCATGAAAAATGATGTATGGGAAGTAGTACCAAGACTAGAAAGAAAATCTATGGTTACTTCCAAATGGTTATTCAAAATCAAGCATGAAACTGATGGAAGTATTGAGAAATACAAAGAAATATTTGTGGCTCATAGTTTTTCTCAAAAGGAAGGTATTGACTATGATGAAACATTTGCACTTGTTGCAAGCTATACTTCCATTAGGACCATCATATACCTCGCTTCAATTTTGGGTTGGAAAATTCACCAGATGGATGTAAAGAATGCATTTCTAAATGGTCAAGTTGAGGAAGAAGTATATATAGAATAGAAAGAGGGTTTCGTGGTTCAAAGAAAGGAATCACATGTGTGAAAATTAAAGAAATCCCTATATGGGTTGAAACATGCACCAAGAGCTTGGTATGCGAGAATCAACAACTATCTTCAAAGCTTGGATTTTTCCAAGAGTGCAGCTGATCCCAACCTTTATTTTAAGGTAATAGAAAATAATCCTCTAATTTTGATTCTATATGTTGATGATTTATTTCTTACTGGAGAGGAACAACTGATATCTCAATGTAAGAGGGAGCTCACTTCTGAATTTGAAATGAAGGACATTGGACCCGTGAATTACTTCCTTGGTTTGGAGGTATGGCAAAGATCATATGAAATTTTCCTTTCTCAAGGGAAGTATACAATTGATATATTGCACAGATTTGGTATGCTATATTGTAAGCACATGTATACACCCATGGTATCTAACTTAAATAATTTACATGAGTCAGATTCTGGATCAGACTTGGTGGATCCATCCTTGTATAAGCAACTTATTGGATCCTTAATGTATTTGATCTATACAAGGCCTGATATATGATTTTCTATAAGCACCCTGAGTTAGTTTATTTCTGAGGCAAGACACAAACATTGGATTGCTGCTAAACATATTCTAAGATATTTGAGAGGATCCATTTCATATGGAATTAGATACACTTCTAGTGGAGGAGTGTTACTTCATGGTTATGCTGATTCAGATTGGGCTAGGAGCTCAGTGGACTGGAAGAGTACTTCCAGATACTGTTTTAACTTGGGTTCAACTATGATATCTTGGTCAAGTAAGAAACATAGCTCTATAACACAAAGTACAGCTAAATAAGAATTTATAGCAATTAGTAATGGAAACATGGATGCAATGTGGATGAGAAAACTTCTATCTGGGTTGTTTCAAGAGATATTAGAAACAAATTTTATCCATTGTGATAACCAAAGTTTCTTAAATCTCATAGAGAACCCAGTCTTCCATGACAGATCAAATCATATTGAGATTAAATTTCATTTCATCAGAGACATGGTCCAAGGATGTACCATCAAGATGCAATACATTCATACTGATGAGAATATAGGAGATATTTTTAATAATCCTTTGTCTCTTGGAAAATTTTTGTACTTCCAGGACAATCTTGGTATGGCAGAAAATGTGTCCCTCACTGAGAGGGAATAGTAGCATCATAAGACATTCTCCAATGTGAGGCCTTAAGTGGTTACCTTGAAGCTATCTAGGGAGATTTGGAGAATCAATCAGTCTTGTGAGGTATTGAAAAAAGTAAGAGGGAACATACAACCTCCGTGAGTCAAACCAAAATTCAAGATGAAATAGATGTTATGTAAGTCTAATGAAAAATTCAGGGGGAATGTACAACCTCTGTGAGCATAGACATACTAGTGAAAAATTCAGGGGGAACATACAACTTCTGTGATCCTAGTCAAGTCTTGTGAGCTTTGTGTATCAAATAAAAAGTCAAGACAAGTCTTGTGAGATTTGTGTGTCAAAGAAAAAGTCAAGACAAGGAAATGTGAAAATTTCTCCTATGTATTCATGATGAGCTATGAGCATTACTTAGGTATTGGCCACCCCTAAGTGAAATAACTCTAGTAGTTGACCATGGTTAAGAATAACTGGATAATCAAATTCCATTATCCTTATCTGCATAAGGATACAAAAATTCTTGTGATATATTGATCTTGTCAACAAGAAAATGATCATGTACAATAGAAAGAACTGTGTGGATGTGGATGCTTGAAGAATACCCTGTTTGCTGAGAGGGAGTGTTAAAATGTAAAGAAACTGTAGAGGATATTCCTCAAGAAGCTTCAAACTACACCTTTAAGCTACCCCCTTAAGCTACCCACTTAAAGTTTCCCCCTTTCCATCTGTCCCTTTCCTTAACCGCCCTCCTTTATATAAGTTGGCCACCTACTCTAGATCCTATCCTAAGCTAAGGAAGTGTTGGCCCTCGACCAAGTTTCAAGGAAACCTTGGCCAGGTTTGGAACGCTTTTGGACTTCGACAGGCTGGTCGAAAATGGAGCACCCAAGCGGAGCTGAGATCACAAATCTCACTTATTTTGTGGGTTATGTGGACCTAGAAAGGGGTTTCTTAGGGTTTTTGTAATGGGTTAAGGGATGTCATCTTGTGGGTTCTCCCACGTTTAGGCCCTTTTGTAAGGAATTGTAAAAGTATAAATAAGTAATATTGTAAGGTAGAAGTAGCTAAGCGATGTAAGAGTGAAGTCTTGGTAGTTAAGTGCAAGTAGTTTTGAGTTTCTCTGTGCAACATAATGTGCATGTAAGGCTTTGTGCTCGATAGAGGAGTTGGCTCTGTGCCTTGACCTAGTTTTGGGAAGGAGGATTTGGTGCTCAATGCATAGATCTCCTGTCCTGTGTGAAGCTCATATCTGTGGCTTAGTGCATAGGAGCGGATGAATGTAATAGATTGAAGAATAATAAAGAAGACGAAGCAGTTGGTGGACGTAGCCCCACATTGGGGTGAACCCCGTAGATCTTGTGTCTTTGGTTTTCTTTGTTCTTTGTTGGTTATGTTATGAATGTTAAGCCTTAATATTGGCTCATTACCCCTTAATTGGGGCATATTATATTAGTAATGTTATTTTATTTATGTCGGCTTTAGGCCATTAGTTGTAATTATACCTCCTAGTCTCCTATATATACCAAGGAGACATTTTCATTT
>ML842301.1:0-13742 GCA_009831015.1 Picea engelmannii | reverse complement strand
AACTCCATGCGTGCGAAGGTGGTGGGATTACCATCGCCACGCATTGCATTAATGACCTGTACAGAGCTGTTAAAACCACAATCATTTAAACAAATGCATCGACCAGCCAACAGGTGAATCATCACCTCTACGTGCCATTCATCAGAGTGAGAACCAACACCTCATATGATAATTATGTGCCAAGTGTTAAGTTTAAACAAGCACAGTACCGGCATTAACTATCGATCCGACGTGCCAATTCCATCGTTCAATCAATCGCTCAAACCCAGGGTTTACATAGCTCGGGACTTATGAAACATTCAACGTATAATCCAACTTTGCAAACAATATGTTAAGCATCGATTTGTAAAGTTCAAAGTGATTGATCAATGCGCTTTCAAACCATTGTCATTACGCCTTATAAACTTGCCCATGTATTTGGTGCATATGGTAATGTTTTCATTCCAATCTTTTGAGAACAATATGATCCAAAGATTTTCATATAATAACTGAGTGAGAATCCATAATAAGGATAAAAGCAATAAGACCAAATCCATTACAATTTTCATAAGATCAAAACAAGACCAATAACTTTTATGCCCAAAGGTTTAACAATCAAATATATCCAAATGCGCAATCAAGGTAAGATAATGCTCAAGAACATAAGTTCGAGACAACCTTTAGCAGTCATGTGATAAACTAGTGATCAAGTATCTTTCAGCAAATTAACCAAAAACGATGACAATCTAAGCAACGAAAGAGGTGTTTTCACACTTGCAGTTGTGAAAAATGAAACGAAATTGAATTGCAATGGTCGCAAAAATGAGACTAATGTCTAAAAGCACAATGCGACAATGATTTGTCGTAATACGACAAGGGGTGTAGGCAGCTTTTTGAGAGCAATCAAAAAAATGGGTTGGCTGCCAACATAAGGCTATGTCTTAAGGAGTACAAGCATCATTGACCAGGGGATTGTAGGCTTCCCCTTTGACGGGACGTTGTTCTGGCCGTGTTTACCTCACGACTGAGCAACGAAGTAAGCATCGTGATGATCTGGCTAATGTGAAGCATATCCTGTCGATATTACTAGACTATATCCAACATTTGGCTGGTGCGATTAACCATGAAAACATCCTACATGACTTTGAGTACACCCTAATCACCAAATATATCCCGAAAGGAATATGCGTAGTTGGGAGTCAGTTAGGAAAGATCCCACTACTGAAGAACAACAAATTAAATTTCGACGATAGAAAGAACTATGCTATGCTCGCACCCCACCGATACTTGACAAAAACAACTGGGAAGAAGCCTAACCTGGTCTCCCAACCATGGATTAAGGAGAGTTTCAGGCAATGGTCTAGGAGGAAAAAGTCCAGCTATAGAGAGAAAAGGAACAGTTGCTCATAGAACGAGCCATAGTTAAGGAAGCTGTGAGTAAAGCATGTCACTCTGTTCTAGGTTTGGGACATGAGGAACAAGAGTCGGTCAAGGTTCAAGTGGTAAAGCTCGCTGAGACTATCCAACAACTTCAAGTGAGGATAACAGAGTTGGAGATACAAGTAGTACCGAGTACCCTGTAGGAAGTGCATGACTAGAGGGAGGAATCTGCTAAGAACACAATAGTAAGGATAAGTTCCCTCGCCTCAGAGTGAAAAAAACTGAGAGATAGAAGTGCATAGACACATGAATTCCTCGCAAAAGATCCAGAGCTAAGGAAATTGGAATCACAGTTACAGGAGGCACAACAACATACATCCTCCGTGCAAGAATAAATGAATATACTCACTGTAGTATAAAGAATGAAGAGATCTCAGGAACAACACGTGGTACAACAAAACATTACTTCCATCCAGGGAAGGGTAATGGAAGTCATGCATGAACTACAACCTATGCAGGATGAATCCTGCAAGGTGTTTGAATAAATTGAAGGATAAGGCTCACAATTATACCAATTGGTTTCTACAACAAAACAACACTTGGAAGGGCCTGTTATAGCGCAGACGATCCAGGATATCGTTGAGTAGGAGGCTTAGCCGAAGAAACCAGTCAAGGCATCTCGAGTGAAGCTCGAGGCCTTCGAAGCAACAATTCCCAGACCTGAGTGACTCAGGATGAGTCACAGGTGAGTGTTGGGGGTCTTTTGGCCCTCAACCAAGTTTTGAGGAAACCTTGGTCAAGTTTGGACCACTTTGGACTTTGACAGGATGGTCGAATATGGAGCACCCAGACAAAACTGAGATCGTAGATCTCACTTATTTTGGGGGCTATGTGGACCCAGCAAGGGGTTCCTTAGGGTTTTTGTAATGGGTTAAGGGATGTCGGCCCATGGGTTCTCCCACGTTAGGGCCCTTTTGTAAGGAATTGTAAAAGTATAAATAAGTAAGATTGTAAGGTAGAAGTAGCTAAGAGATGTAAGAGCAAAGTCTTGGTAGCTAAGTGCAAGTAGTTATGAGTTTCTCTATGAAACATAATGTGCATGTAAGGATTTGTGCTTGATAGAGGAGTTGGCTCTGTTCCTTGACCTAGTTTTGGGAAGGAGGATCTGGTGCTCAGTGCACAGATCTCCTATCCTATGCAAAGCTTGACTCTATGGCTTAGTGCACAAGAGAAGATGAATGTAAGATATTGAAGAATAATAAAGAAGACGAAGCAGTTGGTGGACATATCCCCACACTGGGGTGAACCATGTATATCTTGTGTCTTTGGTTTGCTTTGTGCTTTGTTGGTTATGTTATGAATCTAATCAATGCTTTTCTTATTATGTATATTAGGTAGATCTGTTGATGCTTAGTTCTTAGTTGTTTTAAGAATGAATGAATATTAGATCTAACTCAATGCTATGTGCTAAATGATTGAAGTGTTTCATATTTATTGTTACTACACCGATCTATCTTAGGGTTTGTTCTGCGATGTTAATGTAGCTAATGAAATAATTCATATCACCTTCTAAGTGTTGTTAGAATACTTTGCAAAGTGTTATTATCACATATCTGTGTCCCATCTTGGTTACAGACACCTGAGTCCTGTAACCCCCCCTGCTTCTACCTCGGGTGAGACTTTACCTGCTTCGCAGGTGTTTCCAAAAGGGATGGTAGTTAGGGTTTTGTTGGTGCATTGTTGAAGCATTGAACCCTGGGTCTGCCCCTATGCCAACATGAATCTCTAACCTAAAAGGTAATCCTAACCTAATTTTTCTAGCCCAAAATCTTTTCTATTTAAAGAGAGGGAGGTGCCCTCCTCATCATTCATTTCTTGATATCAGTTTTGTATATCAATTTGTCTTAAGAGTTCTGTACTCAAGTTTCTGAGGGAGTAGCTAAGTTTATTCTGAGGGAGAAGCTAAGTATTTTCTCAGTGAGGAGCTAAGGATTTTTCTGAAGGATCAACTAGTATTTTTGAAGGAGAAGCTAACATATTTAGAGGCAACAACTAGACAATTTATGGGCAACAACTAGAAATTGATAATCTATTATGTAGTAGCCTTGTTTCACTCTCTTATAAGAGATTTTATGGACAACATATAAGAGTCATTTTGGGCAACAACTAAGACACTCATGTGGAAAAAAATTTACTCTGTTCTGAAGGTATTCTAACAACAACTAAAGGCTTTTCTATACAACAACTAAAGGAACTTTTATAAGGGTTGTAATACTCAATTCTGGGAAACATCTTTCACTTATTCTGAGGCATCCTTAAGAGTAATCCAGATTTAGCTATTAAAGAGAATATTTGAATCAACTTAGCTATAGTATAAGCTACAGGTTTGAGGGCAATTTTGTAATAGAGACTTGGTGCTATTGCCTTGTAAATTTATTGTACTTGATTGACTGATCAATATATCACATAATTTTTCTGGGTTTTCTTCCCCTTGAGGGATTCTTGGGATAAATACTTGTGTCTCTATGAATGAGTAATCTTCCTATGATTCTTATGTTTCTTTTTATCATTTAAAAGAGGCAAATAACACTACTGTTATCTTCTATCTATGTTTGTGCTTGAAAATTAACATGTATTTCTTGACACTTCCATCTGCTGGATGCTTCGTCTTGTAAATCCACTTGGAACTTACCACTGTCTTCTCTTTTGGTCTCATAACCACATCCCAAACATCATTACTTACAATGGACTGATACTCTTCAATCATGGCATCCTTCCATTCTTTCTTCTTTGCAACCTCTTCATAACTGGTAGGCTCAACATCAATAATGTCACTTAGCAATGCCACATAACTAGAGTATGGTCACGATCTCTTTCTTTCTCTAAAGGATTCATCTGGAGCACCATACTTCTCTGCATCCTGAATAATTTCTCGAGCTCAATTTGGTCTTCGATTCTTAGTATTCATCATGGAATTCATCTGAATAATTATTTCTCAATTGAATAAAAGTTGCATCCTCATCAAATGTAACATCTCTTCTAGTCTCAATCTGTCGGTGACCAAGGATGTAGACTCTATATTCCTTCGATGTTTCACTATATCCAACAAATATACCCTTCTTTTCGGAAGGGTCCATATTTGATCTCTTGTCCTTGGGGACATTCACATAGATTGGATAGCCAAATATCCTCAGGTGGATGACCTATGTATTTTATCCTGTAAACATTTCTTCTAGTGTCTTGTTCCCAAGTACATGGTGGGGACTTATGTTCTACACATATACTGCGGTCCTAGATTATTTTTCTCATAGATGCATCATTTGATATTGATCATGAATAATGGCCTTTAATGCTTCCATGATTGTACGGTTTTTTCTTTCTTCCACACCATTCTCTTGAGAATTGTAGGGAGTAGAGAGCTCCCTCTTAATCCCAACTTCTTTGCAAAATTCCTTGAATTCATCTGATGTGAATTCTCCTCCATTATCTGATCCCAAAATATGATAAGTGAGGTGTCTAACATTGTTCCACACATCTGAATGTATGATTTCCAAGGCTCCTTTGGATTTTCTATCACTGCTTGGAAATGGTTTCTTCATGTCATTGCCTTGTGTGCATCCCTTGCATATGCCTTTATTATTCACTTGGATTTTTGGCAAACTTGCCACCATCTTTCTCATGATTAGTAGTGCTTTGTAATGTATGTGAGAAAATATTCTATGCCATAACTCACTCAGAGTAATTGTTCTTGTGTACTAATGATGAATTTGAATGTCCCTTTAACTTGTATAGACCTCCTTATTGAACACCAATAACCACAACATCATCAATATATTTTCCTCTTGGCCACATGATAATTTCACCATCAATGAAAGTAAATATGAATCCTTTCTCATCCAAAGCCAAGATAGAAAGGATATTCTTCTTCAAACCAAGTACATAAAAACATCTTTCATCTTCATAGGTTTTCCGAAATCCAATTTGTAAGATGATTTTCCTACTCCTTTAATGGGATACTTATAGTCATCACCGAGATTCACATTGTGAGGTGAATCCTTACGAAATAATTCAGAGAAAGAATCCTTGTAACCTTTCATGTTCTTAGAAGCACCACTATCAATAAGCCATGTGTCAATTCCATGAGTAACTGTACCTATAAGAGATTATATTAAAACATATTCTTCGCTTGAATCATATTCTTTGTCTTTCTTTTGATCATCTTCTACAACATGAGCATGATGTCTTTTATACTTTCCTTTTCTGACCTGATTTTTGAGTTGGGACAATTTATTGCAATGTTTCCCATCTTCTAGAAGATGTATCATTTGTAATTTGAGTAATCATTTTAAAACTTTTGTGTCTTTTGTAACCCATGAGGCTTCTTGTGTGAGTGAACCTCTGTCTTGCTCTTTCCTTTTCTTACATGATCTACTAGATCTTGATTATCCTCATCACCTAGTTTCTCTTCTCTTACTGCCAATCTATATTCTTCTTGAGTGCAATCCTCCCATATTCTGCTAAACTTTGTTAGCTTTCTTCTTGAAAAATTCCCTGAATGAATGATTCCCAAGATCTTAGAAGACCATTCAATGTATTCATCACCTATTCAAATTCTTGGATTGTGTGTCCAATGGATTCAAGTTGTTCTTTGATTAGAGACACTCTTGTTAAGTAGGATTGAATGATTTCTGAACTATGCATCTTCACACTCTTGAGATGTATCCTCAACATCATATTCTGGTTGATATTCTTTCCTTCATATAATCAGGATAGAGGATCAAACATTTTCCCTGGAGTTGTCAATGATGAAATATGAGGGATCAAATGATCCTTGATAGAATCAACAATTATTCTCTTTGCTTTGAACAAACACTTCTTTTACTTTTCCTTGGCCACATCTTCCTCTGGTTTTGGAACTTCTTTGTTGAAATATTCTAGATCATTCTCTTATAGAATGAAAATCACTCTATACTTCCATGCTCAAAAGTTATCAACACACTCAAGCTTCTTATCAAGCTTAGTTCTAGGAGTCATCTTTCCCTAGGACATAAATATAATAAGAAAAATAAAAAAATTTCAAAGAAAGGTTTTGAACTTACCAGAGAGCGTGATACGCCACAATAAATTTCTCCAACTTCAGTCTATAACTGCCAAGACATCTTGATCTAGGATTTATGAGGAAACCCTAATTTTTCAAAATGATAATTTTGGAATTCTGATCCGATGGAAAGGTGCACCCTTCTTAAGCGAACTCCTTGATAGATTTACTTTGAAAAATGTCCTTTAGAAAGAGGGTTCCATCATACCCTAGGGTTTACGCAGAAACCCTAACTTTTAGAAACAACAAAAACTGCAAAACTGATCTAGGGAAAAGGTGCGCTAGGGTTAGGAGAGTCTACCTATGAAATTGTTTTCCCTAGCGATTTCTTCTAGATCGTGAAAATGAATTGTTTGAGGCCCGCTCTGATTCCATGTTAAAAATTCACTTAAGCAGTTAAGCGTATTCAATATTCTTTAACTTTTAACAATTAGTACAATAATTGCATGCATCAAGATCACTGAAAGAAAGACATCCACAATATACAAATTTTTATCATGGGAAACCCTCTTGGGGTAGAAAACCCAACAAAGCTTCTTCAATATAGATTCATCAACAAGTACATTGTCTCTCTCCAAGAGAGATCTCACAAATAGAAGATAACCATAAGATAGACCATAAACCCTAACCTGAATAGAGTAGCGCGCTAATAAACCAATATAGGACTCCAAAAGATAGCCAAAACCATTCACCAAAACACCCTTACTCTGTAGCTACGTCTTCTCTTCAGACTTGTGCACTTTTCCTAGAGAGAGAGAACTTGTGTTGTGTGTGTTCTCCAAGTGAGGTGCCTACCCTCTTATAAATACAAGTTGAGCCACTCTGAAATTAGGTCAGGGCCGACTTGTAAAAGTGTCACTTTCTAATTTACATTTTACTTTTACAAAGGAACAATAGGGTTGAATTTAAAAATAAAACATACTATTATTCTTTTACAGTTTTGACTTGGTCTAATACAATTAAATACAATAATAATATATTCTGAAGCTACTCAAACTTCAACACATGGGAAATGTCTGTTCGAGTGCAGAACATCACATACATTAGACTACCAACAACACTTGCATAGGTAACATGTGCCATGTCTTCTATTTCTTCTTGTGTCCTTGAACACTGTTCAAAAGTTAGCCTTACTCCCACAAAAATTGACACCTTCATAGGTTTGGAATCCTTCATGTTGAAATGTTTCAATACTGTTTCAATATACTTCTTCTACTTCAACCAGATCTTTTTAGCTGCTCGATCACTTTTGAACTCCATTCCCAGAATGAAGTTCACTACACCGATATATTTCATGTTGAAATTGGAGTATAACTACTTCTTCACCTCCTTTATTGCGTTCATTCTATTTTCAATCCACAACATGTTGTCAACATACAATGCTACGTATATGAAACACCCACCTTCTTCTTTGGAATATATACATTGATCAACTATTTTGCTCACAAAACCCAAACTAAGGATGTATGTTTCAAACTTTTGGTACCACATCCTTGGTGATTTATTTAGACCATAAAGGGATATTTTCAGTTTGCACACTGAATCTTTCTTTCCCTTTACTACAAATCCTTCAGGTTGTTTCATGTAGATTTATTCTTCTAGGTCCCCGTGTAAGAACATTGTATTTACATCCATCTGTTCTATTTCTAGATCAAATGATACAACTAGAGACATTAATACTCTAATTGAAGTTAATTTTTCAACAAGGGAATAAATATCACCGAAGTCGACTCCTTCAACTTGGGAATATCCTTTCGCTACCAGTCAAGCTTTGAATTTCTCAACTTTACTTGGTACATTCATATTCTTCTTGAATACCCATTTGCTATCGACAAAATTTCTTCCACTATGTAATTTGAATAAGTCCCATATATCATTCTTGTGCAAGGATTCCATCTCTTTGACCATGGAATCCTTTCATAGTTTTTCCTCTGCTGAGTTGGCTGCCTCCCTAACCGACTTAGGCTCATCGTCGGTCGTAGTTAACACAAATGCATAATGAAAGTTGGGAGGACTATACCTTTCTACTAGTTTTCTTACTCATTCTGACGTCCTTACAATTAGGGTTTGTTGTTCCACCTCTTGTTATGATTCAGTTGACTCATTTGAATCATCTTCTTTGTTCCTCAGTTCAAACCACATATTCTCTAGATTATGCTATGTTTGAAAAATTTCTTCAGGATCGTACTTCCTTCTGACTTCTCTAAAGACCACATCTAAAATGTACACTGTTTTCCTTGATGTAGAATCCCAGAGCTTATATCCTTTCATCCTTCTTTGTATCTAATGAAAATACACTTGAATACCTTCTTGTTCAACTTGCTCCTCTTTTCCTTGGGAATATGCACAAATGCATCACAACCAAATAATTTGATAGTTTGGAGACCGAAGGATTCTTACCAGAACATACCTCATGTGAGACCGAAGGATTCTTACCAGAACATATATCATGTGGATTCGTGTTGGATAGCACCGACGAAGGAGACATATTCAATAGATATTTTGCAGTGTCGAAAGCCTCCACCCAAAATTATTGTGCGAACCACTAAGCATGCTCCTTTCCTTCTCCATCAATGTTCTGTTCATTCTATAAACAACTCCATTTTGTTGTGGGGTATATGGTGTGGTATTTTGGCATGCTATTCCACACTGTTTGCAGAATTGATCAAATTATTTTCCACATAATTCACCACCGTTTTCATTTCTCAACATATTAATCTTCTTGTCTGTCTGGTTTTCTGCAAGAGATATAAACTCTTTGAATTTATCGAAAACCTATGATTTCTTCCTCAGGAAATATATCTATGTCTTCCTAGAAAAATCATCTATGAAGGAGACATAATACAATGATCCACCAAGTGAAGGCACTAGAACAAGGCCAAACACATCACTATAAACCAACTCTCGAATCCATGTTTCCCTTGTCACTCCATATGGGAACATCACCCGACTTTGTTTTCCATATATGCAATGTTCACAAAAGTCGACTTATAAATTAAATTTAAGAAAATATTCAACCATACCTTTGTTATGCATAGATCGAAGTCCTTTTTATCCAATATGTCCTATCCTCTCATGCTATAGCATGGTCGGGTCAAATATATGATGACTTGTCAAGTAGTTTTGAATCGATTCAACCCGAGTTGATTTGATTCCAATTCAAGAACATAGATGATGTTGCATCCAGTCGAGTCGACACTCCCTAATAACTTGTATAGGGTTCCAATCTGAACTCATTTCATTAATACCATCGCACCTCTGACCATATTGCACAAATACTTCTGAAATAGAGTGTGCACCCATGCATCACTCATCTTGTTTAAATATATCAAGTTTCTTTCTAAACTTGAAATGTGTAGCACACCTACAAGGTTCCTACTCCTCCCATCCCGCAGTATCAATTGAACTCTTCCTTGTTTGACAATTTTGGTTGTTGAGTCTAGAACACATATCCTCCTTCATATCATTCATATTCATAGAACCATTCTATATGTGGTGTCATATGATAGGATTCTCCTGATTTGATCAACCAAACATATTGATCCCACTGTGTATTGGTCGACGCCAAGTACACATCGCCTCCCTTTTATGGATTTGTCTTTCTCTTAGTCGAATACTTCTCGTTAGATCCTATAATGGCTTCCATTACCTTCGAATTGCAGTCCATTTTATAATTACCAACTTTATCGCATTTCCACCATCTTCTCGTCGACTAAACATGGGATTTAGATCTACCCTTCAACTTAGACTTTCTACTGGATATTTTTCCTTTATCTCTGTCAATCGGTCAAACTCTCACCACTAATGTATATTTGGTCAATTCTTCCATGTTATTCCTTCTCATTTATTGATCCAGGTGGATATCGATGGCCACCCACCTTTTCCAGCTGGCTCATAATAGTTTTCTCGCAATTTTGGTAATTTGCTATTTTTAACAGTTTTTAACTTCTGGGGCCATTTTGAGGGCCTAAATGAAGGATTTTTAGGATCGATCTTCTTAATGATAGTTGAAGGTTCTGATTGATCCCCAAAAATGAATCTCCTCGATGATACCTTTCTAACGAGCTATCGTGTGCTCCAAATGGATATCGTATGAAAAGGTTACGACCCTGGGAAGTTGATGTACTAACTTACCCAAATGAGGCCCACATGACTTTTGGCGCTTCATCTCCTAGGGTTAGTTTTTTTGGATTTCTAGGGTTTGCGACATTCCTATTTATTGTAAAAAAAGTCCTTGAGAGCCTCATTGTAATCATATTCTTGCAAATGAGCACAACCATCACATCTCTTCTTAGAGATAAGACACCACCATTCCAACAAGCTTGTTTTCCGCTACATTTTACAGTTTCAACTTATTTCCTTATTGAATAGAAAACCAATTTTATTGTATCTTTGTTATTCTATGTTAAAAATCTTTGAATAATATGTATTCATTTTTTTATTCTCATAAAATTTGGATCAGTGGTATCAGAGCAGTCTACTCCTTGTCTTCTTAATGCATGTTTCTCTTGAGGACAAAAGCTCTTGCACGCCCAAGAGACCTCTCATGGTAGGAGAAAATAAAGATGACAGGACAATATATCCTTTCAAAATGTTTCTTGAGGAATCCCTCACACAAAAAAGGAATGAGATGATGCATATTTTCATGCAAATCCTTCAGCGACTACCAACAGGCGACGCATCTTCCTCGAGCAGAGGTGACACCCCCTTCAAGGTACAAATAAACTTTGGTATTCCTATATTTGAAGGTTAAATAGACACATATGTTGTAGACAAGTGGTTGAATCTACTAGAAGGGTATTTTTCTGTTCATAAATTTTTGAATAGAGAAAATATTACTTTTGCGCTCCTCAAAGCCGTTCCCCATGTCAAAGATTGTTGGGAAACTTTCTGTGAGCAAAAGGAAACATATGAACCCTCATTATTTATAGTCACAACCACCTAAGAATCCTTCAGGGATTCTTTTAAGGAACAATACTACCCTATCAGAAATTATGATGAATTTTATACCAAATGGACCACACTGCGACAAGAAAGAGACCAAGCAGTGCTAGAGTTCAGAAATATCTTCCATACCTTGCACACCAAGATGGGTATCAAAGATTCAAAGTGACATCTAGTGTTATCACTAAAATTTCATCTGCAAATGGTTACAGGAATCCAACATCTCCAAACACATATTAGTTCACCCACAACTTCAAAAATGCATTTTCAAAAGGCACAAACTATACAATTGGTTAAAAAATTAACATGCACAGAAGAACTATTGGAAGCGTGCGCACATGCGCAGGTCAAAAACATCATAAAAACACACATGCAACAGAGGCGTGACTGTGTATGATAAAAGCCGCGTACTCCCGAGAACGACACATTTATGGTTCTTGTCAGTCCCTCGCCCACTTCTGGTTCATCTCCCAAGTCGATTTGACCCTCAAATCTGAGTTGAATCCAAGTGGGGGGCTGATCAAATACTTTAGGGTGCTCTAAAGGGCCCCTTATTGACGCTAAAGACTGGTTGGATAATGCCTCAAATATTTGCTATAAAAAGAGGCCATGGGTGCACTATGAATTCAAGAATCTCATTGTATTGTTATGATGCCTTTATTCTCCTATAAGGAACCTCTTTATTTCTTGGATCATATTAGCATAATCTCATTAAGCTATTCACCTCACCTCTTGAGGGAATAAGCTTGGATTTCTTCACCATTTCCTTTCTAGTTTTCCATTTGTAATAAGAGCTATAACATAGGGGACTCAAGAGACCTCCCTTGGAGGAGGAGGGGATCCATAAGTCCCCCTTTTTTCTTGGTGTTTTCCCACTAAAAGAATCTATCCATTGGTGGCATGAATATTGGTTAATTGTTTGATCAATTTTGGTTCTAATTTACTTATGCATTGTAGGTTTGTTTATTTAGTTGTTATTAGCTTAGTTGTTTGTTTATTTCATGTGATTAAGTCATTTGAATCATACACTAACTTTTTTCCTATTCAACTGATCCAACTGGACTTGCAAGTGTCCCTCTTTTTCTCATTCAAGTGGCGAAAATGATACAACATATTGGTGACCATACTGGGGAAATGTATCAATTTCCTCCCTATTTGAGTTGTTTCAACAATTCTTTTTGATCTATTTACCTTGCACGGATCATAAATGGCCCAATCCTACTTGCAAAAATCTAAATTCAGAGTTGGAATAAGATAATTTCATTTAAAATTTTCTTCCTAGACGCATATCAGAACATGCGCGGGTTTTTCATCCCACATGCGTGTCTTCCAAGCACATGCGCACAAATAACTGTGTTTCCCAGCGCATTCTGCGCACGATGTGCCAATGAGTCATTATTTATATGTGCATTGACACCACATGTGCCTTTGTCTAAACTGGGGCCCACACATCTGTCTAGAAATCCAACATTGTAATATTTTTTTGTGATGTTTGGAAGGCCCCTAGCCTTCTAAATATTGATTCTATGCAATTTGTAAATGCACCACACTTATATTCCTTCTCCACATGAAGGGTTAGTCAAAACATAAGCACTTAGGGGTTTAAAAATAACCATGTTTCTCCTCTTTTGCTTTCATTTTTCCACATGGATGGCTTGTTTTGATTGTAAAAGTTAATTTAAGATCATTTTCTATCACATATATAAACACTTGCATCGGGACCAGAAATCAAAATTCAATCATTGATTATGCTCTTCTCTTGCACCATAGAGCGATCTTGAGAATTAGAAAAATGATTGAGGGAAGATTTCATCTCCCTTAAAAACAAAATCTTTAGGAGAGGACAAAGCCCCCCTAGGGCCCCTCTTAGTTTCTTTTCAAAACATCTTAAATTTGTAAGGGCCCATACATGCCCACATGTTACAAAGATTATGATATTTTTTGAAGCTACTTTCTTATTTTACATCACTAGGGGAGTTTAAAGATTATTGTAACAGGCCCATACATGTCCACATTCTTGCAATCTAGGATAGTTTTTGAGGCTTTCTTAGATTAAATCACATTAGGGATTTTAAAGGATTGGTAAGGACCCATATGTCCACATGTTAGTTTTTTAGGGAATTTAAAATTCTGCAAGGTCGTACCAATGGAATCTAGTAAGATAGGTAATCAAGACTTGTAAAGGACCACACGAAGTCCACATGCTACAAGGTGACACCTAACTTATTAAAAATTTGGCACATTTTATCACTTGCTCACACACAAAGTCACTACTCACTCACATAATTTCATCTCAAATTGTGGAGGTTGAAGTAAGTTTCCTCCAAAGGGATTCCAAAAC
>ML842300.1:10163-39778 GCA_009831015.1 Picea engelmannii | reverse complement strand
GTCACTAGTCAATTGAGCGTCTTAATTATTTTCATACTTGATGTCATTGTGTTTGTTAAAATCACATTGTTGGTGTCGAAGCAAACTTAACTCATCAGACAACATTTTGTTTTGAATTTTGAACATATCAATCTTCTTGTGTGTTACTTGTAAACAAGTAATCATCGTACTGAGAGTGGGCTTGTTTATTGCAATTGTAGTTCTGTAGTTGAGTTAATTAATGTGCGCAATATTGTAAATATTTCTTCAATTATTGCCATTATGCAGAATATGGAAGAGAGGTGACCAATGACTTAGACGCACACAAAGATCCTAAGACAGACCCCCTTATTCAATTTCGGGTAGATCTACAACTCACCAAATACAATTTTGCAAGCACAATTTGTTGAACCCTTTTTTTTTACAACTACCTTATAACTCCATTACAAAAATCATACTGACAAAGGCTCTTAACAATAGTTCTTATAACTCCTCTACGAAAATAAACCCTTATAACTTCATGTACATTTAACTATAATGGAGAAAGCTCCTCCATATAAATTTTCAATCTTATAACTCCCATATAATTCCTTAAAAAAAATTATATCACATTTTTATTTTATTTTATAAAAAAGTATGTTTATGATCCATGACTGACATATTAAAACATAAGACTCCTTTGATCAGGGTTAGAACCTTTTTTTTTCAAGGTCTTCAAGTTTCAAGTACCCATTAGTTTGTTCTGCCCTTATTAATTCAAACTTTAATATTTGTTGCTTTGGCCTGTTAATCCCAATGGTCTTTTCCACTTGGTTTTCACCTTGTAGGGTTTCAAGGTTAATGGAAAATATTCCAAGAGAGATCGGGAATGGATGACTTGTGTTCAAACCCAAAGTATACAATACAATATCTGATTTGAAACCCTAAAGGCATTAAAGGTATCTGCCAAGAAAGCGCGCAACAACCAACTTCGACTAAAATAGCCCAAAATGAGTATTCTGCAAATTCATGTTTCACAAGGCCAAATGGTTGAGAGGATGTATAGGCATCAATGATTTTCAGTCTATCTGAAGGTTGTTAGATCAATGGGAGAAGGACTGATATAATTCCATTTCCAAAAGAAGAACTAAACTCTAAGACTGTTTTCAAGAACCAGATTTCAAATTTACTCAAAATTCTCCATGGAAAATATGACTTCTATATCCCCATGACTCTGATGAGCTTATAAAATAGATATTTTAACTGTTTAATACAAATAATCCGAAAATAATTAAAAAGGTAATTTACCATATAGCCTCCACCTCCACTAGAGTTCAATCTCCATCAAAAAAGAGTATCGATTTAGGCATTCTGCTCTTTGCGGCCTCTGCAATTCGCGTGGCCTCTTCTTGCTCTAGATCCACAAACTAGAACCAGCAAACGGTTCACTTCCTTCACGCAGATACGATTCTTTGGGTGTCTAGGTATAGACCCAAAATGTCTTCCTTCTACGTGGATTGAATCATCTGCGGGATCGGATCTGTTGGAGGGCATTTTTTTTTTTATGAAGTCTAAGATCAACAATGGAGAGATTCACGATGGCTTATCGCTTGATGCTCTTCGACAACGAGAAAGAGTACGACACGGGTTACGTCAAAGTGCATTCTCTGTCAGGTTCTTGCATATGGAAACCACGATGTCACATTCTCCATAACTGAAACCAAGAAAAAAAACAAGAACTTCTCTTCATTCCATTACCATAGACATTCACCATCCAAGTACCAAATCACAGAGTGTGTCCTCTCTTGTTATTTCTCTTCAACATATAGTTGATTATAAACATGCTCTAATAAACTATCGGGCCTCTAAGATCATCTACATGCTCTGATACCACTATTAGATTCATAATAAAGAAAGATGCATAAACATAATGTAAATAACTGAAGAAATCAAGAAACCATGATGAACAGAGATAAATAGAATATTGGTAGAAAAGGCATACTCTATATTCATGAAATGAGAAAATAAGCATGTACATAGACGTACATATATAATACAAAAAGACCATAATTGTCATGTAACTATATAACAGTTATGCAAACTAACTAACTTATGATTAGAGTTTTAACATAATGCTATTGCTTTATATCTAATGATTGAGATTTAATCCTTCCCAACCTATAACTTTACCTCGATCTAATGATCCTAGATTGTCCTGAACTAAGAATGAATGGTTCTTGTAACTCGATCCTTTACAAAAGGATTTATTTACTCATAGAACTCTCTATCCTGTGTTATTTCAAATGCACCATCTCTTCTGAGATTCGATTAACATTCTTCCTTATGAGCTTTGGGTTTATACTGGATTCTTCTGCATCCTATTGACATCAATGACAATATCATACCATTGTGTCCAACATTCTCCCCCTTTTGCATTGATGGCAACATTTTCTTTGAAATATTTTTATTTTTGTTGCTTATCAATTTCCTCCACCTTTGAGAACAATGACAGAGGGGATCTTTCTTCGCCCCCCCTGTGGAAATGATCCCCCTGACCATGTGCCCCTTTTCTTCTAATGAAACTTTTGTGGTTTTAATGAGGTATGTGAATTACTCCCAAATTTTGTCGAAGATTTTCAAAGCTACTTCTAGGCAAAGGTTTTGTGAATATGTCTGCAATTTGTTCTTTCGTGTCCACATACACTATTTTAACCACTCTTTGAGTAACCTGATCTCTTGAGAAATGGTATTTTATTGAGATGTGTTTGGTTTTAGAATGCATTACTGGATTTTTAGAGATACTTATGGCACTAGTGTTATCACAATTAATAGTAATGGGATCATCGTATCTTATTTGTAAATATTCTAATGTTTGCTTCATCCAAAGAACTTGTGTGCAGCAGGATGCAGCAGCAATGTATTTTGCCTCTGTTGTGGATAGTGATGTGGATGTTTGTTTCTTACTTATCCATGCTACCATACATTTTCCTAAAAAAAATGCTCCTTCACTAGTGCTTTTCCTATCATCTATACTACCATACCAATATGCATCAGTGTATGCAGTTAGATTGAAGTCTTTATCTTTTGGATACCATAATCCAAGTCCTAAGGTGCCTTTAAGATATCTGAATATTCTCTTTACTGCTTTTAAGTGAGTTTCTTTAGGTGCATATTGCAATCTCCCCATAAGTCTTACAGCCTGCATGATGTTAGGCCTTGTTTTTGTTGAATAGAGCAGACTTCCAACCATTGATCTGTACATCGTTTGGTCCACTTTTGGTGAGTCATATTCTAAGATTAGTTTACATCCAGTGACCATGGGAGTACTCATAGGTTTATTGTCTTCCATTTGGAATTTCTTTTTCATTTCCTTGATATATTTGGCTTGGGAAACAAATATTCCTTTTTCTATTTGAGTTACTTGTAAACCTAAGAAGAAAGACAGTTCTCCCAGCATAGACATTTCAAATTCTTCTTGCATTTTGGTTGCAAAATTTCTTCTTAGTATAGTAAGATTACTTCCAAATATGATGTCATCTACATATACCACCACAATAATCATGTTTTTATCCTCAATTTTGATGTATAAGTTGTTGTCAGTAGTCCCTCTCTTATATCCTTGTTTTTGTAGGTATTGATCAAGCCTTGAGAACCATGCTCTGGGGGCTTGCTTAAGACCATATAGGGCCTTTTTTAGCTTGCATGCATAGTTCTGATTTTTCGTTAACATTAATCCTTCTGGTTTATCAACATAGACTTCTTCTTCTAGTGTTCCATTAAGGAATGTTGACTTGACATCCATCTGATAGATTTTGGAATTTCTGAAGCACGCAAATGCCAAGAACATTATGATGTCCTCAAGTCTTGATACTGGAGCAAAAGTCTCTTCAAAATCAATACCTTCCACTTGGGAATATCCTTTTCAAACTAGTATGTTTTTGTTATTTATAATATCCCCATTTTCATTTAGTTTGTTTTTGAAGATCCACTTGGTTCCCACCACATTCTTGTTCTTGGGTCTTGGAACTAGTTCCCAAGTCTGTTTCTTCTCTATTTGGTCTAGTTCTTCATCCATTGATTTTATCCAATCTTTACTTTTTTTGGCTTCTTTAACTAACTTAGGTTCTATCGGGGATAACATTGCTTGTTCTGAGTCAAATGTGAGTTTCATTCTTGTTTCCACTCCTACATTTTTATCTCCAATAATTTGACTTTCAGGATGACTCTTCAAAACCCTTTTTGATGGGGATTTTGGAGAGGATGTGTCTTCGTCATCTTCATCATTAGTGTGGGGTTCATTTTCTTGAGGTTATTCATCAACTTCTTCATTCTGATATTTTCCATCACTTTTATCACCATATGTTGATATGTTATGGGGTATGACTTGTCTCAACTTTAGATCATATATATTTACATTAGCACTTTCCACCATTTTATGTAGTCTTAGGTTATAACATCTATAAGCCTTTTTATTAGGTGAATATCCTATAAATATGCCTTCATCTGATCTTGGGTCAAATTTCCCTAGATTATCCTCATCATTCTTAATGTAACATTTACTTCCAAAACTTATCAAGTGTTTTACAGATGTTGGCCTGCCAAACCATAGTTCATAAGGAGAGATGTTGTCATGGTTGGCCTGCCAAACACACTTAATTGAGCTCGATTAAGTATGTGGATTGTTGTGTAGATTGCATCTCTCCAAAATTTGTCTATAAGCTTGGCTTCATTTAACATGGTTCTTGCAGCTTCTTGAACTATTCTGTTTTTTCTTTCCACCACTCCATTCTCTCGAGGAGTCCTGGGAGCTGAAATTTGTCTTTTGATGCCATGATTTTTACAGAATTAAATGAACTCTTTAGAGGTGAATTCTCCTCCATTGTTTAATCTTAGACATTTGATTTTGAGATCGGTTTCATTCTCTACAAGGACTTTGTATGTTTTAAACTTCTCAAAGGCTTATGATTTTTCTTTTAGAAAGTATACCCAAGTCATTCTTGTGTAATCATCAATGATAAACATAAAATAATGTTCACCATAAATACTTTTAGTTCTAGTAGGTCCACATAGATCTGTGTGAATAAGTTCTAATGGTTTTGATGTGGAATGTTCTTTTGTTTTGAAACTAACTTTTGTCTGCTTCCCTATTTGACAATGTTTACAAATAGGATTTGAAGGATTTATAATATTTGGCAGATCCATTATTGCCTCCTTCTTATTGTTTTTTATTAAGTTTTCAAAGATTATATGTCCCAACCTTCTATGCCATATCCAACTTTCATATTCTTGACATAAACAACATTTTTCTTCTCCTTCCATGTCAAGGATGTACACATTGTTAGATGTTCTTGGTGCAACTACCACTAGCTTCCCTGTATCTTCTCTTCTTATCTCACATTTCTGAGAATCAAAGGTAAGTATGTGACCTTGAACACATGTTTGACTTACACTTAGGAGATTAGGATTAAGATTTTCTACTAAAAGTACATTTTTTGTTTTGGCCTTGTTATTCCCTAGGCTAACAATGCCTTTTCCAAGTATCTTGGCTGACACATTATCTCCAAAGGTGACTTTTCCTTTTTCTTTATTTGTTAGCTTGAGAAATTTGCTTTGATATCCATTCATGTGTTTAGAACATCCATTGTCTATATACCACTAACATCCTTTGTTTTTGGCATACAAGGCTACTTTACACTCTGTTTTCTCTACTTGTTTTTTCTTCCATACTTTTTTATTGTTGGGAATATTTATCTCTTTGACATACTTTGAAAATCTACATTCATTGGTTTCATGTCCATAGTTATTACATTTGAGGCATTCCATATTGTAATCTTGTAATGGAGAGAATGAATTATAGTTTCTTTTATCTATATTGAACTTTTGACTTCTTTGGATATTGTTTCGATTGTGCCTTCTATAGGCTTTACAATGTATTGCTTTGTGTCCAAAATTATTGTAGGAATAGCAATATCCAAGGAAGATATATTGATATCTTTTAGAGGGATTTCTTTTGGTGATTGTATTTTTCTTGTCATCTTTTTCTTTAGTAGGGGATGTTGATTTCTGATTATTTGGGATGGTCTCCAATGGAATCATCCTTGCCTTATTATCTTCTCTTCTTAAGGGGATTTTAAGAGAATCTGCATAACTAATTGGTCTTTTGACAGATACTTGTGATGTAGAAGTTGAGTCTTGGGTGTATCCCAAACCAGTCTTGTTATTTGGTGACCTCTGACTATTGAGAATTTCATCCAAGATCTTTGAACTATTTTCAAATTTTGATCCCTTCTTTTCTTTCTCAAGTTCACCTTTTAGCAGCTCAATCTTAGCTTATAGCTTCTCATATACTTGTTCTCTATCATTGAGTTGTTTTAAAATGACTTCTTCAATTCTTTTAGCTTCCAGGAGCGGGGAATTCAAATCATTGATGATCTACTTTGATTCTTTGATGGTTCTTGATGCATCTATTTCTCTTGATTGATGTGATTATTCAAATTCTTGAAGTTGTGCCCTAAGTAGCTTGTTCTTCTTTTTATACTTTCTTAGTTCCTCTAGAGCACTAACAAGTTCAGCTTCTAGATCTACTTCACCTTCACTTTCATAGTGTTCTTCATTATATATATTATTATTTAGAGTGTTCATTCCCATAAATAGAAGCTCTGAATCTTCATCTTCACTTATGTCTGAAGAGATGATGTCTTCTTTGGAGTAGAAGTTTTTCTTTTTCTTATAAAATTTCTTCTTGTATTGGTTGTTCTGGTTGTGGGCTTCTTCATCATCATTATCCTCCTGCTTGGGATAGGGGCATTTGTTAGCAAAGTGTCTAATTCTTCCACAATTGAAACATTTGAAGGGTAACTTTCCTTTATATTTTCCAAATACTTTCTGGAGTTTCTTTATAAAGTCGGTCTCTTCTACATATTATATGTCTGACTGATCTTCATTAGACATGTGTTCATGTTTCTTATTTGCTTTAGATGCCTTAAAGGTTGTTTCTTCTTTTGATGGTTTTTCGTTCCATGTTCTCATCTCATATGTTGTAATAATTCCATGGAGATGATCTACTGTGAGTTTGCCAAGTTCTGGTTTATCTTCAATTGTGGAAATTTTGGCATTATACCTCTTAGGCAACAACCTTAAGATATTTTGTACAATAGGTTTGTCTGAAAGTTCTTTTCTTGCTGCTCTGATTGAGTTAACTACCTCATGTACCCTATGAAGGTATTCAACAATGTTCTCTTCTTCTTTCATCTTCAAATATTCAAACTAAGTTATGTAGATTTGTAGTTTGGCTTCCTTGAAGTTGCTATCTCCTTCATATATGACCTCCAGTTTGTCCCAGATCTCTTTAGCTAACTTACAATTCCTTACCTTCACAAATACATGATCTTTTAATCCTCCTAGAATGGCATTTACTGGTCTTGAGTTGTCATTACAAATCTTCTTTCATGCAGTATCTGTGGGTGCAGTAGTTGGTGCAGTGGAACCATCTACTATAGATTATCAAACATCAAAACCAAGAGCCAACAAGTAGTTTTTAATTCTTATTTCCCAGAAAGCATAACCACCTTCATTAAACAATGGTGCTTTGTTGGAAGACATTCCCTCTTGCTGATCCATTTCTTTCAAGATCTACCTTCCATTTATTAGACTATGTTGAAGGTACTTGCTCTAATACCAATTGTTGGAAATACTTGGGGGGGGAGTGAATCAGTATTACCTTTTTAAACAATTAGTAATTAATTTTTTATTCTAATTATCATCACTATTTATCAACAATGGACTTTGTATTTAAATAATCAATTATAAAAGTATACTTCAACAAGCATCACAAAGCTTATAAAGAATAATATTGTGTTTGTGAAGGACACCAATCCTCTTTAGAGCACCAACTCTTGGAGACACAAATCCCCTTCTTCATGGAACCAACCCTAGGAAGCACCAACTCCCTTGTCTTTAGGGCACCAACCCTAGGAAGAACCAACTCCCTTTTCTTTAGGGAACCAACCCTAGGAAGCACCAACTCCCTTGTTTTCACACTTTACTTAGTAAAGGATATGAATCCTTCCTTGCTCCTCCCTTCCACCCTCACTGCATAAGTATCTTCATCTTTCCTTCTTGGAATTTGCTTTTGCTTTTGTTCTTCTGATCTAGACTTCAAAGACACTTTATTCTCACCATTCTCTCTTGTTTATATAGTTTTCTAACTAATGTGATATTTGAAGCATTGTGTCCCTTTATTTGAACTTTGAACCATTTCACCTCTTAATTTAAATGATAATATTAAACTTTAAATAATATCATTTTTCATTTGTATTCTTTATTCATAATTCTAATGATTTAACTCTTCTTTAATCGGGTCTTAATCAATAGGCGCTCCTTTCAACCAAAATTTGTGTGACTGTGAGCTCGAAACCATGAGCTTATCCATTCCAAGCATTGTTTTATTAGTGCTTTCTTCTTTCGCCCCTATTCTTATACGTGGGACTGTATTCAAACATCTGAGGGATTATTTAATTCTAGCCCCTTTAGCTTTTTTACATTATCACATGACCGGTGTTGGAACAAGGTTCTCTGGTACTTCGTCCTTCGGGAGTTCCGACCTTTGCAGTCATTCAATCCTCCCGGAGTACATTTCATCGAAGTGCATATATTGTATCCACTAGTAGATCAGACAATCAATATTTAATCTTTCTTTAGATGGACGATCATGGCTTATCCAGAGGCTTCAAACAAATCGATGGTCATGAATTTAATCAGGAGTTGATATGAATGGTTCTTATTCACTCTGGGACTTCGGCTATTCGTGGCTCCAGGACTCTAGAGTAGAGAAATCCCTCCAGAGTTTTACCTACTGAATAAGTCATAAAATGGTGGTGACTGCTTGATATCGGTTAACACCTCCACTTACGCTATCCTTCCACTATGCTTGATCAACGGTCGAGAACACTCCCAAATTAGATCAATGGTTAGCGTTACTTCATGATTCACGCTTACTCTATCCTTCCACTATACTTGATCAGACGGTCAAGAAATATTTCATAGGATCTTATATCAATGGCCAAATGTTAATTTGTGACTTCGTCCTTCAGCACTTCAGATATTTTAGCTAGTAGCAGAAGCTATATATCCCCATAGGATGTAGTCACAGAGTGATGTGGCTTGCTAATGTCACTATTGATGTGGAACTGGTTGATTGGTAGCCACATGTCACCTTGATTTGTGACTTTCGTATACCTAATGTGCCAACTATACCTCAACACTTGTCACTAGCCAATTGGGCCACGTGTCATATTTGTCTTCTGCCACATGTCTCCCTTTTAGATAATGGCTTTATACTTCGTGGCTTCGAGACTTTTGGCATTTTATACCATCCTTAGATCATTGTAGAAGTGTCGAATAGATCTATCATCGTAGATATTTTCTTGTCTTGATCGATAGCTTGTGTTAACTCTGGGGCTCCGGAGTTCAGGATTTCTTATTTTATCTAAGCTTCTTATCGTCCGAGTAGGTCAATGTTGAAGTTGACCATGGTTTTAATATTCATTCTAGATCAATGTTTGACATGATTTCCCTACTCTTCCTCTGATCCGATGGTTGACGGGAGTTCACGACTTTGGGGCTTTAGCCTTCGAGTAAACTTACATGTTTCATACTCCTTTTTATCGAAGTGGTTAGCACTTAATTCTAGATCAAATTCTGATCTAACAGCTAGGAAACCATCTGAAGCTCCTTCCTGATCGACGGTTGGCATTATTTCGTGACTTTGGGATTCTGTGGATTCTTTCTTGTCTCCAATAATCACTGAAGTGTCGAAGTGTCGAAGTTATTTATTCACTACTTGATCCAATGGTCCATAAAGTTATTGCTTCATATATGATGGTTGAGAGTTAATCCTTACCAACCTCTGACTTTACCTCGATCTAACAATCCTGGATTGTCTCGAACTAAGAATGAACGATTCCTATAACTCGATCATTTACAAAAGGATTTATTTACTCACAAAACTATGTCTCTTGTGTTATTTCAAATGCATCATCTCTTCTAAGCTTCGATTAACGCTCTTCCTTCTGAGCTTTGGGTTTATAATGGATTCTTTTGCACCCTATCAACATCAATGACAATATCATACCACTATGTCCAACACATTTAACCCAAGGATCAAAACTAGGGTATTACAGCTCCTGACCTCATTGAGTTCAATATAGTGATTAAGCAACAAAATGGAATAACAACAAGGTCACATACTTTGTATCAAAACCATAAAAAATTAGATAGACATTATTTGAGTAGATCCAACAACTTGGATTAAAAGACTTCAAGGAAGAACATGGATAGTGTCTAGACATTGTGTAGATTTATTCAATCCTATAGGAATTTGTGATGGCATTGCCAAATGAGGAGCTATGTGACAACTTATGGAAGTATGAAATTATGTATAGATTTAGTGTCATTTGTGTCCCCATGGGAAGCTCACTAGATATATTTTTTGTGCAAAGCACATGATTATAATATAACATGACACTTTAGAGGGAGAAGACAGCGACAAATTTATAAAGGTATTTTATTAGCTAGGATTGACATAAAGGGTGGTTAAATTCTTCCATAATTGTCCCTAACATAGAATATCAAATTCAATGAACTAGAAGTTAGGAAAGTACATACTTTTAGTCTTGAGTACACCATGAGAGTAAATTTTAGTGTAATTCCTCATAGAATTACTAACCACAAATAGGGTCAATGATGATCCCATGGTAGTAGTGAGATCCTTCAATAAAATGGCCACCATGCATGTGATACCTTGCAAGAAGAATGGTTCAATGCATCAAGCAACTCAACTATTCTTTGAAAATTTTGGGTGCATTTTGGACTACCATCATCGATCATCTTCAACCATAATAACATATTCCTAAGTTATCTCTACTAGATAATGCATGGATTGATGCACACCAAGATAAAGAGAAATACTACCTTACAATCACAAATAGATGGTCAATTTGAGTTAGTAACTTACACTATAGTTCAACTATTGTGATTTTCCATCACCAACATTTAAAGAATTGGGATGCCAGCATCCTCAATGTGCGACGTGATCATAATCAGTGTAGTGCATATTGCATTTGACACTCTACCTTTTGAATTCTACCTTGGGTTCCTATCCAATGACCCAATACATATTTTGGGTCCCACTCTAAGGAAACAATAATGAAGGATGTTTCTACACATGGACAAGTAATTAGGTTCATTGACCACATCCAAAAAAATTAGGAACAAGCTTGAGAAGCTTTACAAAAGAGCCAACAAAAGCACAAGGCCATGGATGATCAATGTTATGTAAATAATCAATTTTACATAGGAATCAAAGCCTTGCTATGACTTAAGAAAAAACACCTTTAAGAAGGGGGACAACATGCCGAAGAAATTGACATATGACATGTACACCATCATTGAGAAAATTGGAGAGAATGCATTTAAGTTGGATCTACTAGCGTGTGTGGGAATTCATGTAGTGTTCAATTTGAACTATCTAAAGTTGTATGAGGTGTCCATGCTAGACAAATGTAAAATAAATTCACCAAATCCTAAAGAGTTTATTGTCGAAGTTAGTGAAAATTTGTAAGTAGGCATATTAATTGTAGGTAGCGGAAAGAGAAAGCAACTAGTGCCCTAAAACTTTATCATAATGGGATTAGTGGGTAGTCACTTAAAGGTTGATTAATTTTACACACCTTTGAGAAAATCCATAAGAAGTTTCCTTGACTAGATAGACAATCGTTGGGGAATAAAAACTCATAAGTGGGAAGATTTAACCTTAGGGAGTTTAAAGATTGATTAAGTTTGTGATAATTGAATTTGCTCTAAGGAGAAGTTTGATCATAATTTTTCTAAGTATGGTCACATATTTTTGGTTGTATATTACAGGCATAGAATAGTGCAATGGAATCAACATAGAACACACATTAGGTGATCAACCCTTAACGTGGATCAAAGTGACAAACAACACTATGTCACCAACACACTAAATTATTGTTGTGTAGCATGGCATTGTGATCTAGTTGTGCATGAAGAATCTTGGTCATGCTAATCATCAATCATGTACCTTGATGCCTTGATTTTTTCATATACAACAATAACCAAGAACAATGCAAGAATTTGTTATGACCCAAGGGGGGCATATATATTTCTAAATGTATATGATATGAACCCAAGGGGGGAATATATGGGCCTAAATGTACATGTAATGTGTAAATATATATGTAATAGGGTTGACCTAGTAGTAAAGGGGCCTCGTGTGCAAGTGTGAACAACTATATATAAGTGATCATGTATTCATTATTATGACATGGAAATTGTGAAGTATGAAAGGTATTTGGTTATTTGGAGGGGGTTCCCCTATTCTTTAAGGAGCTATTGTGTAACTTATCTATATTGGAGTTGTGCTCCACGCTCACATTTTGTACATGGTGTGTACTTCTGTTATTTTATGATATTTGTAACCATTTGGTTCATTACATTTGGTATCAGAGCATCGATCCTAGGGTTTTGCTTCCTCAATAAAGTCATTTTAGAATTTTCACTATAACTTTTTATCATAGCCACTTCAGAAGGAGAAACCTAGAGGATATCAAGGAGACTTATCAGAGTACCTATGGTATGAATTTTATCTTATGGGTCGTTGTACTTTTGTAGTTACACTCTATGGAAGATAGGGTATCTAACTAGTCCTATTGACTAGTCTCAAACAAGTGTGTCAGGTAAAATAGTCGTAAATTCTTCATAGGAGACGAAAATTACATGCAACAAATTACATTGGAAAAAGGAAAGTATGTAGTATTTTTGGTACAATTTTCAGAATTTGATATCAATTATTGTGCACGGGGCATGGTGTACAAGTTCGTTCTCCTAGAAAGGCCAAAAATCAGCAAGGTGTGGGGAAGTTACCATAACTTCCACTTGGAACATCCAATTTTGATCATACATGTGGCATTGTAAAGAAGACATTTCCTAGTACTACAAGTCACAATTTCAGACTTAGAAGGGCCGAAATTGCAGAGTTACATCAAAAGTAAGGTCGGCTAGGAAGATAGATTCCAAATCAAGGTTTCAAAGGTATGTTCACTTAAAACTATCATAACTTTTGATTGGGATGTCTGATTGAAATGATTCAAAAACCGTTGCAAAGAGAAAAAAATAGAATATCATATTGGAGCAAGGATTATAGCTAATTGATATCACTATATTAATATATTGAGTTTGGAAGTTGCAGATTATTGTAGACCTCAATTAAGAATCAATGACAATACCTAACTTTAGTGGAGATGAAGATAAAGTTGAAACCAGTCCTAAGGAATGGTTGAGAATAATAAGGAAAAATCACAAGACTCCTTCTTGGTAGGTATTTATTTCAATGTTGAAGCTGGCGAATGGTGGTATAGCCTTGATGAAGGTACTAGAAGAAGCGTCACATGGGAATTGTGAGGTATGAATGGTATCTGGTTATTTGGAGGGGGTTCCCCTATTCTTTAAGGAGTTATTGTGTAACTTATATATATTGGAGTTGTGATCCATGCTCACATTATGTACATGGTGTGTATTTATGTTATTTTATGATATTTGTAAGCATTTGGATCATTACAGAATTAGACATATTTGCAAATTGACATGCACAAAATACCAATATTCACAATGCATATCTTTCATCACTTCGACTCTCCTCCTTCACCAAATTTATGTGTATCAACGTAACACATGGAATATGAAAATATGAGAGATAGAATGATTCACCTTCCCTTGGTTAGATTATAAAGACTTCTTAGGACCTTGCAATAGGGGTTACTTTGATTGCATATTTGTTGAAATTTCATGTTGTTCATATATCTTGTTATAAATTTACTTTGTTAATATATATTTGGAGTTGATTTGATGTGTAGTTTTGTGTTAATATTTGTTTAATGAATATTTGAATTTGTTTGAGGTGCCAAGTTTAAGAGTCATGCCACATTCCTAATACAATGCATGGCGAGTATAATAATTTGTGTTGTGGTTGTGCTATTTTTTTCTTTTCTAGTTCACTCTTGTTTAGATCAGAGAAAGACAAAGTTAACAATTTGTCTTTCAATATACATTTATAAATGTCTAAGACCTCCAAAAATATATCTTATCAAATCTTAGGTCACTTCAATTCAGCCACATGCCACAATTCCTTACAACATTAAGGGATTAAGATGATGTAGTTAATCACACATCTTCTTAAATCCAAAAACCTAACCCTTCCTGCTCTTTCCTCTTCTTATCCAATTGTTTATTTATAACATTTTTTCCGATGGAATACAATCCTTGGAAAACCCCAAGGTATTTCCCCTCATTTCGAGGATGGTATGGGAGGTAAATCGATCGATTGCATTTTTGGCAACCTAAACCAATGGGAACATCGAGTGGGGCCCAATAATATAATCAATATGTATGTCTGGGAACTCGACCTCATGACCTCTTGCGATCCGAATTAGATCCTCACCCAAAATAATTTGTAAATTTGTAATTGTTCTCTTTATTTTATTTTTCCCTTTTGACAAAGTTGGAAGCAGAAGTGAAAAAATGTGATGGTTGGCCTTCCAAAGGAAGCGCATTAAAATCGAATATTGTAGTGAGCAAGGGGGAGATTCAATGAGAAAGAGGGATGGAAAGTAGCAAAAGTTAGATCTCAAAGAGGGTATCATGTTTGAGGTTGAGTGGACAAAGGAGTTAATGTGCATGTTCACTCTAAGAAAACGTGTATTTGATCCATGGCTTACTGCAATTTTGGTTTTCATAGTGAGTAACAATACAAAGAGTCTATGTATAGCTCACCCATTTGGAACTTCTCATGAGCATAATAAAAATCCCATTGAAACGTTGATATCCGTGATTTAATGCATTTTGTTCTTTGGGTATTTTTGTTATGAGTTATAGCGATCCATACATTCTTCATTGAAGTATATTTTCATCCTATAACACCCATTCACATAATTTATTGTTGGTTGAGTGTTTTTATTTTTCCCATTGGTTGTACACATCATTTTTTTTCTAGCTAGATGTTTTACGCTTTCCGTGGGCATGTATTTTACTGCCTGGGCGAATTCAAAGACCAGTGGGTGAATTTACAAACCCTCAAGCATGTTCTCCTCTACCTGAGCATTTTAAGTATTGCCCGGGTGAATTTAGAGACCCCTAGGCTTGTTGTTTACTACTTGGGAGAATTCAGAGACCCTTGAGCTAATTCAAAGACCCTTGGGTGTTTCGTTTACTACTTGGACTAATTTAGAGACCCCAGGACATTTTTATATGACATTGTGTGTCTAAACTCGCCCCTGGTCATTTTAATCTAATGTCAAGTGCCTAAAATCACCCTGGGAATTTTTCTCCATTGTTAGATGACTAAATCTTTCCACTGAGGATCTTTCTTCATTGTTGGGATATGTAAAAGACTCTTTGGTCATCTAGTAGTTTGTTCTATTATGTACGGTAAAAATAGAATGCATTGAAATTTGAGCATAGCATTGAACCAAAATTGAACTAAGAACAAAATTCAATTCTGCAAAGGGTATGTGTCAATGAAACAGATAGGCCATAGGCCCACCATTTACAGATCAGATGGTATCATAGCAGGTTCGCCAAGGACCTTGAAGCAACTACAATGGGAAAAGTATTGAATAGGGAGAAGCTAAAAGAGTTGAGAGACTTCAACAGGAAGATCTAAGATGAAATTTGGTATTGGATGAAAAGAGAAAATGAGTTGGAGAAGGATCTTGCCAAGCGTCAGGACTCCTTCACTGACATGAGGGGAGAATTAGACAATAGTAGATTGCAACTCCTCTAGTTGGGAGAGAAATTCATTGAGTCGGATAATTGGAGAGGTCCACCAAGGTCACTGCTCACCTATACCATGACTTGGAAATGAAGGAAGAGGCCTTGAATAAGCTAAAAACAATTGTCCAAGAGACCAAGCAATCCCCTTCCATTGCCATTGTCGAAGCTAGTACCATGACAAAGGAAAACATGGTAAACTCACCTTCTAATACCCTTGGTGACTTTGAGAAGCACACTAGATGCATTGGTTCCAAGCTCATGAGTTGAATGGGCCAAGGGCTAGGCAAGGAAGGCTAAGGGATTTCGATTCCCATTGTAGCTCAGTAAAGGCCCAAGCATGAAGGCCAAAGATTCAATGGACAAGAAGCCAGCACAAGTGTATCTCAAACCACTTTCGTCAAGGCAAGAGGAACTATAAAAGAAGACATGTGAAACAAGCCACTCAAATTTGCTTGTAAAAGCTTGGAAGAGGGCAACAATGAGATGATTTCTCCATCTATATTCACTCCAATACTTGGGGGACCAAGAAATTGAGCTAGAAAGCATCATCAAATACCGAAAAGGTATGGATTAGTTTATTTTTGTTGCAAGAAAATGGGTCATAAGACTAGCGATTGTTGGCACTCTAAAGGGCCAAGTAGTTGATGCAGGAACTATTTTCAGTATTGTAGATTAACTAGACATTGGGAGGCCAAATATTGGAGGCTTCACCTAGAAATCCATCTCATGAACCAAAGAGCCAAGGAGAAAGTTTGAAGAGTCAAGATCAAGGGGAAAGAGGAGTTGTTTGCAATTGCATCCCAAGGAGAAACAATTGTCTAGCAACCTAGTGCAATAGTGAATTCCATCCACAACCATGAGAAGGATAGGTAAGGTTGTGCCAAAGGTATCCCCTATTCAACTATTATCTTCCATCCTACAACAAAGCCATCCTTTCTTTAAGGTTTATCGAATTCTACTTGATGATAAGATAAGAAAAAGATGGAAGGAGTTGAAGATTTTGGGGACCAAAAGCCTGCAAATGGGGAGGTGTGATCCAAATTGGATCCTCACCCAAAATACTTTGTAAATTTGTAATTGTTCTTTTTATTTTATTTTGTATTTTTTGACGAAGTTGGAAGTGGAAGTGAACCATTGTGATGGTTGGCCTTCCAAAGGAAACATATTAAAACTGAAGGTTGTAGTGAGCACGGGGGAGATACAAGGACAAAGTGGGAAGGACAGTAGTAGAAGTTAGAGCTCAACTAAGGTAGCCTACTTGAGGTTGAGTGGACAAAGGATTTACTATGCCTTTTCACTCTAAGCGAAGGTGTCTCTAATCCATGGCCTACTGCAATTTTGGTTTTCACAGTGAGTAAAAATATGTAGAGTTTGTGTATAGCTCACCCATTTGTAATTTCTCCTGAGAATAATAAAAATCCCATTTAAACTTTGATATGTGTGAGTTAATGCATTATGTTCTTTAGGTATTTTTGCTATGAGTTACAGTGATCCACATTTTCTTTGTTGAAGTATATTTTCATACTATAGAACTCATTCACATAATTTATTGTTGGTTGGGTGTTTTTCTTTTTCCCATTAGCTATACACATTGTTCGTTTTCTCACTAGATGTTTTACCCTTTGCTTGGGTGTGTTGTTTATTGCCTGGGTGAATTTAAAGATCCTTGGGTGAATTTACAGAACCTTAGACGTGTTCACCTCTACCCCGAGCATTTGTTGTATTTATTGGGTGAATTCAGAGATCCCTAGGCTTGTTGTTTACTACCTAGGCGAATTCAGAGACCCTTGGTCATTTCGTTTACTACTTGGGTGAATTTAGGGACCCCCAGACATTTTTATCTGACATTGTGTGCCTAAACTCGCCCCTGGTAATTTTTATCTAATGTCGAGTGATCCAGATTTGGATCCAGGAGCTTGATGGAGCTCAGAAAGGCCTAAAAAACAAAGCTCTCATAATGGCTTCAAAACGGACTTGTGTGTAGGCCTCGATGATACGAACCCAACACAACTTGAACGGGCTCAAACAGACATCGTATACTCAAGTTATGGTGATCGGTTCGTTTTGCCAAACAGGGAAAAAGTGATTATTGTACAGTCTATACATTATGTACAGTGCCACATGGTAACTGACTGTACATGTCGTACAACTGATGTGGCAGGCATAGTTGGCAGCTTCTATAGGTGACACATGACAGGCTGACTGGGCATATGGACGTTGACGTGGATGGACAGGTGGGACCAATCAGGAAGTGACACGTGTCACCCTTGCAGTGGTGACATGTGGCACATCCATACGGATGACGTAGCATGCCCATACGGCAACACGTGGTAGATGGTGATTGGGAAAGTATGCTAACAGGGAAGACAGTTCAACAGACTAGTGTACCATTGTGAGACTGACGCGTGGCTTTGTTCTCAACAAATGGTGTGGTGCCACGTGGCACCCATTCGTTGGCTATTGGTATTGAAAAAAATTTGGAGTTACGGGGTTCGACACCGAGACCTCTCCACCGGGCTAAAACTTGGCAGGGTCGGGCTAGCCAACTCGCCTGCATTTGGTGCTTATTAGCTATGGCATAAACTTTATATTTAAGTTGAGTGTTATGTTGATTCGACGGAGAAAAGGGGTTGGTCCTAGCCCCAGCCCCCGACGAACATGCCATCATACGACTCTTCTACATGACTAGAGATATACCATAGCACGGGGGGTTATGGCTATGACTTAGCCCTCGGTTCTGAAAACCTCGACCATGTGACTCAGGGTTCCACACTTCTAGTGCTCGGAATATACACTTGGCAGAGGTAAGGGGTTAAGCCTTGGTCGATCAAGCTAGCCCGCCGACCAGGGGGGTTAACCATAGGTTGGATTTTGGGGGTCTAACAAAGCGCATGGGGATGGTAATCCCATAGACGCATGTGCAATCAACATATGACCAGGTCCGAAATACAAGGGGCCAAGGTGCCCAGAATAGCCCGTGGACACTTGGATGCACCCATGTGCCCAGGAGCATGGGGTTTTAGGGGCTGCGCCCATATTATATTTGCAAAGTGGGTTTCTAACTTTAGAATATGGATTTTGTTTGATTTATTCAACTATTTTTGGAGATTTTTTTCCCTTTTTAGGGATAGTGGACCCTTTTTGAGGCCATATCTTGGGGGGAAGTTGGGAGATGGTTACCAACTTTAGATCTATATAAAACAAGCCTTCTTGAGGCCATGAGAGGAGATTCAGAGCAGGTTTATGTTGAATATTTGCCAAGCCAAAGCCATTGTTATGCAGGGAAGTTGTTGAGGAGCACACCTTTGCGGGCCATTTCTAGGAGCTTCGGTCATCCGATTTTAGTGTTGTTTCTTTTGTTGGGTTCTAGAGATTTGGTAGAACAAGAGCAGATCAGTTTTGTAACATTTTGGCACTATTGTGTTGACACTTTAAAGCTTTGAACAAAAATAAGAAAGCCTCACCCACTAAGACAAAGGCCCGGAGATGTAGGCAAGATTGTTGAACTCCGTTCTAACATTGGTGTTTATGGTTTGTTGTTGTTTATGCTTCATTTCATATATGTATATGTGCATATGGTTGTTATGATTTGTTATCACGTCTTCCTGTTTCATTAAGCTTCCTAATTGGTTAATCAACACATTCTTAATAACTCAACCATTGTCATTTAAAAGATCTTTTTGGATCATCGAGTGCCTAAAATCTCTTTGGTCAGCTAGTAGTTTGTTCTATTGTGTGTAATAAAAATAGAATGCATTGAAATTTGAGTGGAGCATTGAACCAAAACTGAACTGAGAACAAAATTAAAGTCCCCAAAGTGTTTATGTCGATGAAATGGACAAGCCATAGGCCCACCATTTACAGATCATCTTACTTTCAAACCACAACTCTCAACCACTTGAGCTAACCCATCGAGATATTTATTTATAACAATATATGATATAAATATTTTTTTATATGCATTGATGTTTGAATTCAAATGCTAAACTTTGTATTCGTCAATGTATATTGCAACTCATACTTAAATTTTTTTAATGTGTTTATACATGATGCAATGTGCTGTTTAAAGTTTTATATGATTTCTTACATTTCTAAATTACACAAGTGGACCATTCACTATGTTGTAGTTCATTTAATTTTTGAATCTATTCGAGAAATTGTTTATCAAAAACATGAATTAATTAAGAGTAAAGTAAAATATCAAAGATCTCAAATAACCTAATTACTTTTTAGAGAAAATTAAGATAACTAAATATTCACAGTGAAACCAAAGGGAATTGAAACATGTTTAATATTAGAAAAATCCTTAAAAATAAAAATGGTAAAATTGTACATATATACTTGTTTTTTTTAAGCCATAAAAATATCCTTTTGTTAACCAATAATTAAAATGTACAAAATAGTTGAGTTGATGCCTAAGCCGCCAACAAAGGAGACCAACTTAGGCATCAGATTCTGAGTAGACAAAATGGCTATGCCTGAAGCATATGGCTTGTCGATATTAAGTTTGTACATACTTGAAAAGAGAAAAATATGGTGAATTGTACTATATAAGTAGAAAGATAGAAAAATTCAAGCCTGGGGGGCATCACTATCATCCAAGTGTTGGCTGGAGGAGGTCTAAGGAGGAATAATGGCACTTTGATGAACTTTGAAAAGTTGGCTTCAGAGATCGTCAATTCTAGCTAACATTCCTTCATGTCTGAAGGAAATTTCGGTCGAATCTCTATGAATTTAAAAGAAGAGATGGAGTTGTTCCTCTGTTAAAAGCATCAGAGGTCACTCTACAGGCTCAGGATCGTTAGTCTGCATATTGTTACTGTTGTCTCGAATGTTAGGGTCACTAAGGTTAGGTCACTTAGGAGAAGGACGGCCAAAGTGATCCACATTAGGAGCAGGAATTTCCTCTTCAACGATAGCTCATCCCCATTGTGCTTCCTCTGGAGGAGGTGCAGAGGAGGAGCCCTCAACACAAGGAGGGTCAACTTGAGGGTGAAAGGAAGAAGAACTATTAAGGGAAGAGAACAAGGGTTGTTTTCGACTGGAGGCCCCTCGGGAAGAGTTGTTGCCCCTTTTGGTCTTACCCTGATCTGAATTTATGCAGAACGCAACAGAATACACAAATAACCATGAATACAAAGATGCAGCAGAAATAACACTTCATTTCATTTATATCAAAGAACTGAAATTTGTTTACAGACAGAATAGAAATAAACTAGCTAGGGCGCTGGTAGCTTATCTCTTAGCAGAGATGTGGCAGCTACAGGCCTCTGAACTTTGTGTTACAATTAGGCTCGAAGGCCTATATATTATTGAGAAACAATAGAAACCCTAAACATCCAAACACCTAACCCTAGGAGATGAAACGCCAAATTATGGGCCCCGTCAAGGTAAATTGGTACATCAATTTCTCGAGGTCATAACTTTGGCATACTATCTTTGTTTGACGCATATGATACATCGTTAGGAATATATATCTAAGGACTACAACTATTGACTGTGAATATCAAGGTCTATAATAGACTAAAATTCGTCAGACCTTAGATGCCCAAAAAACGGCTCCGGAAGTTCAGGACCCGAAAAACTGCCAAAAATAGTAAATTGTGCTACAATTAAGGAAACTGAAAGAAACAATGGTGGGGATCCAAGTGGAATAGGTGGGTGGCCACCAATATCCACTTGGATCATTCCTCCCCCCTTAGAAGCAATGGTCCCCATTGCATTGAGTTCCTTCATGAGATGAGGAAACTTTTGTTGAACTTGGTCCTTGGTGAGCCACTTGCCCTGGTGAAGGAGTTGTCCTACTTTGACAACTCGATATAGTTGCATCCTCTACTGGAGGGTGTTCTTGATCTATGTGTCCATAATACGATTAGTTGTGGCATGTTCCATGCAGTCTGGGTTTAACTCTATTGGTGTGAGTTGTTCTTCCATGTCAGATGTGTTCAATAGAGGTGGAAAGTAAGGCCAAAGGTGGTCCACATTGAACACTGGGTGCAGACCAAGGAATGGTGGGATACTGAGCTTGAATGCATTGTCCCCTATAGCCTTGGTGATGGTGTATGGCCCATATCGAAGTGGGTGAAGCTTGCGGTGAGGTCCAACAAGGCGCTCCTTCTGCAAATGTAGCCACACTTTGTCACCCACCTGGAAGTTGTGTTGCACCCGATGTTGATCATGTTGTTGCTTGTACTTAGCATTGGCTCTGTCCAATATGTCATGAACCTATTGGCGAATGTGTTGAATGCGCTCAATGAAGTTGCTCACCTTGGCAGCTTCAGACTGGACATGAGTCGAATCATCCTGAGTAGTTGCAAATGGTATGGCTACGTCAATGGGACATAGTGGTTGGAATCCCAAGCCCACCTAAAAGAGGATGTGGTTGGTTGAGTTGTGGAGGGCCCAGTTATAGCTATGTTGTACATAGGGGAGGCTCTCATCCCATGTGTGTGGATGCTTTGAGTTGTACATGCGCAAAATGTGTACGATCATCCTGTTGACGACCTCTGACTGGCCATCAGTTTTGGGATGGAAAGTTGTGGACTTGGTGAGCTTGGTATCCAGCATTGACTAGAGGCTGGACCAAAATGTACTGAGGAACTTGTTGCCCCGATCTGAGATGATAGACTATGGGATCCCAAAGTGTACCCACACTTGTTCAAAGAAGAGTTTAGCAGTGGCTTATGCTGTGATATTCTTCTTGCAAGCCGCCATAATGGCCATCTTCGAGAATCTGTCGACAACCATGAAAACACAGTCGTTGCCATTCTTAGTAGAAGGAAGGCTCGACATATAATCCATGGAGATGGATTCCCAAGGTCAACTAGGGGTAGGCAACGGAGTATAGAGGCCTTTCTTCTTGATGGTCGGCTTGGCAATGGTGCAGGCAGTGCAGGATCTGATGTACTTCCCGACATCTTGTCGAAGTTTTGGCCAAAAGAAATACTTATGCAATACTGCCATTGTTTTCTTGACCCTGAAATGCCCAACGACCTGACTATAGTGCTCTTCTCAAATCATCTTGGCACGCTCGCTTGAAGGAACACAAAGGTGTCCCGGGGGACATAGTAGTGCATCCTGGAGGTGAAAATTTGGAACTCGGTTACCCTCCAAGAGTGTCTTGTATGTTTGGCCGAAATATGGATTGCTCTTGTAGAGAAGCGACCAATCAAAAGTCTCATGCCCACAAGAGTTGAGCACGGTGGTTATCGCCACGATCGGTGGTCGACTGAGGCAGTCTGCAACATTATTGGTGTTTCCCTTCTTGTACTTGATGTTCAAATGAAATTGTTGCAGATATGTGGACCACTTCTTATGGCGATCATTTTGCAACTTCCCTTGTGTCTGTATGAACTGCAGGGGTCGGTGGTCTATGTGGATCATCATTTCCTTCCCCAAAATGCAATGCTTCCATTGTCGGCAAGCTTGCATAATGGAATACATTTCTTTTTCATAAGTGGGATACTTTCGGACTGTGTCAGATAGTGTTGCACTGTGATATGCCACTAGATGCCCCTGTTGAGTAAGAACTGCCCCAATAGCATAGTCAGAGGCATCTGTCTTGATCTCAAAGGGTTGTTGCAAGTCTGGTAATGTGAGTACTAGAGCACAGCATAGGCAATGTTTTAATTCCACGAACACCTTCTATTGAGATTCCGACCAAAAGAAATTTTCTTTCGCTCCTCCCTTGGTGACTTGACTCAAGGGCCAAGTGATATGAGAGAATCCCAACACGAACCTGTGGTAGAAATTAGCAAGACCCAAAAAACTATGAAGCTCTGTTAGAGTGGTCGGGGCTGGCCAATCCCAGATGACTTGGATCTTGGTTGGATCCACATGCACCCCACGCTCATCAATAATGTATCCCAGATATTGAACCTAGGTCATGCCAAAAGTGCAATTCTCCAAATTGGCACACAACTTGTGTTTCTGCAGTGTTTGGAGGACCTGTCGGATGTGGTGGAGGTGCTCTTCCCAAGTCTGGCTGAAGATCAGGATGTCATCCAAGTACACTACTACAAATGAATTGGTGAATGGCTGCAATATGTCGTCCATCAGCCTCATGAAGGTTGTGGGGGCATTAGTCAACCTGAAAGGCATGTCCAGCCATTCGAAAAGTCCCTCCTTGGCTTTGAAGGCAATCTTCCACACATTGGATGGTTCGATTGGTACTTGGTGATACCTGGAATTCAAGTCAATCTTGCTGAAATTTTTCACCCCTTTGACTTGGTCCATAAGGTCATCAATCTGTGGGATCAGGTACCTATTCCGGACAGTGATCTTGTTCAGCGCCCGATAGTCAATACATAGTCTCCAAGTCCCATACTTCTTCTACACCAACACGATCGAGCTCCCACAGGGCGATGAACTTGGTCAGATGTGACCTTTCTGCAGCAGCTCTTGAATCTGCCTCTTGATTTCATCGTTCTCTAGAACATAGTGCTGATAGATTGGTCCATTGGGCAACAACGCACCTAGGGTCATATCGATGGGGTGCTTGACCTGACAGTGTAGAGGAACCCCTGCGGGTGAGGTGAAGATGTCTCGATACTCCTCCATGACCTTTTCCATTTGTTGTTGTCTTGTGGAGGAGACATGTCTAGAGGTCATGGCCACAGTCTTCTTCTTTCCTCGAGGGCAGATCATCAAGAAAACAAATTTCCCGGTTTTGGAAATGAGCTTACTGCATTGCTTTGCAGTAACCAAAGAGATAGCGGCAGGCAGTGGTGCCTCTGGTATCCTGTACAACTTATTTCCCAAGGTAACAATAACAGCGAGAGGTTGGGACTTATACACAACATGTCACTTCCACAAGTATGGTTGGCCTAATAATACATCACAAACATCAAGAGGAGCAATGTCACATAATACCTCATCGGTGAAGGGCTTGATGTTGTAGGGAAGGCGACACTGTTGGCTGACATGGAGATCCCGTCCTTGGTGAAGCCACCCAATGGTGTATGATTGTGGGTGTGTTGTGGTCGGCAAGCCCAACCGCTTCACGACCTCTGCTGAAATGAGGTTCTTTTGGCTCCCACTGTTGGCAATGAACTGTAGCGGGGAACCCTTTACCCACATCTGGGAGTGGAAGAGATGCTCCTCCTCCTCTGGATCTTTAGTTTCTTCCTTTTGGATCTTCGTGGTGGAAATGGTGGCGTTGGGATCCGCATCGATAATCTACTTCCCTCTGTCATTCCCCTTCTCGAGTTCTGATTAAGTGTCGGAGCATGCATCTGATTCAGAAGCCCTCATCTCGACCACCAGTGACTATTTGGCCCGACACTCACTTGTGTTGTGAGTGGAGCTCTTATGGAACTCACACCACTTTCTCGTGTCCTTCTTCGGCTTCACAGTGTTGTTCTTTGCTTGTGGATTTGGCAGGTTGTCTTGAGCCGCCATGCTCTGGCTTTGTCCTTTGTTTTGCAGTTTGGGGGCACCTTTCGCTTGCTTTTGATTCGCAGATCCAAAGTCTCTCTTGTTCTGTTTGAATTTATGCTCAATCTTGGCAGCATACCAGTATGTCGTACCAAGCGAGGAGATGTCGAGGAACTCCATTTCCTCTTGAATGTATCTGTGTAGATAACTGCGATACTTCAACACCAAATGTTTCTTTGAATCTTTGATACCCAACTTTATGAGCAGGGTATGGAACAAATTTGTCAGCTCATGCACATCTTGATCCCTTTGTTTCTGTAGCGTAGTCCATTGTATGTACTTGTCCTCATAGCTCCCCAGGGGATAATATTGTTCCTTGATGGCGTCTCGGAAAGAATTCCAAGTGGGTACGGCCAAGAACAAAGAGGGTTCCTCCTCATCCTTTTTTCCCATAGTAGGTTTCCCACCAATCCTTGACATGGGGGGTGGCTTTGAGCAGTGAAAAAATAATCTTCCCCCGGTCGAAAAAGTCATGAACCAAGAAATATCCTTCTAATATATTCAACCATATATCTATGGCGTCTGCATCTATTTGGCCATCAAATATGGGAATGTCAAAGTTTAATTGTACCTTAAAAGGGGTTTCTCCTCCAGAGTGGTTGTTGGATGCAGATGCACCTCCAATGGGAAATCTTTGAAGGATCTGGGCGAAGTTATCCATCATCGCGTTCCTTTGTTTTTCAAGGACCTCTTCAAACAATATTTTGATAGGATCTCCTTCTCCGTCGTCTTTCTTTTCGTCTCCCATGAATGGGCGTCAAGGTTTGCAAGATTGATCTTGCAAAGGTTCAACCAGATTGAGCCCTAACTCCTTAAACCTCGACCTCGTTGGGGACATGCAAAGAAGGATCGAGAAAGAGCAGACCGCTTTGATACCATTGATCCGAATTTATGTAGGAATGCAACAGAATACACAAATAACCATGAATACAAAGATGCAACGGAAACAACCCTAAACAAATAACCACCACATCTCTGAGAAGAGACGTGGTGGTTGCAGGCCTCTGAACTTTGTGTTATAATGAGTTTCGAAGGCCTGTATATTATTGAGAAACAATGGAAACCCTAAACATCCAAAAACCTAACCCTATGAGATGAAACGCCAGACTATGGGCCCCATCGAGGTAAATTGGTACATTAATTTCTCAGGGTCGTAACTTTGGCATACTATCTTCGTTTGATGCATATGATACATCGTTAGAAAGATCTATCCGAGGACTACAATTGTCAACTCCAAATATCAAGGTTTGGAATGAACTAATATTCATCATACCTTTGATGCCCAAAAAACGTCGTTTAGGGCCTCAAAACAGCTCAGGAAGTTCAAGACCCGAAAAACTGCCAAAAATAGTAAATTGTGCTACAATTAAGGAAACTGAAAAACTGAAAGAAACAATGGTGGGGGTCCAAGTGGAATAGGCGGGTGGCCACCAATATCCACCTGGATCATCCCCCTTTCTCACAGCATGGAACTCACTGAATTGTCACTAGAAAGAGAGAAGAGCACTGACGGAAGGTAGGACCAAACCAGAGCATAGGGATATCGGAAAGCAAGGACGAAAGAATAAGAATGAAGGTTGTAAGGCGAAGGAAAACCATTGTGTGACTTAAGAAAAGCCCATATCTTCCAATTTTATGTGCATTAAACTCCACCATAATCACGTTGATATTCTCCCATGAGCAGATCTTTCACAGGTCTGCAAATTGCATTATTAGCATACAAACTTGAATGAATATGCGTACGAGTTGTACTGTAGCAGGAAAACCCACCATTAACTCCACTAGTGAGTGAAAGGGAAATGAATGTACAGTGGTAGCAATACTAGAAAAAAAATGTATTGTTATCATTGAGGAACATGAGGCACCCCATCTGGGGGTAATCCTTCCTGGAGAGCGATCTCTTCACATTCATGAAGTAGGGGGGAGGATTGAGAATGATCGTTGATAATTAGGATGTCCCGCTTGAGACATTCCACTCCCACATTGGCTAACTTATCTACAATCTATTTGGCTTTGCGTTTAAAATGGGATGGTATGAATACTTGATGGGGGGGAAGCAAAGATTGGATGAGCTCTAGCTGGTAGAGGAGTCGCCAGCTAGGGGAAGTCTTAGCAGCATCAGAGCCATTCAACTTTTTTGTGAATAAAGTGAGAATGACTTTCGAATCTCCCTCCACGATGATTTTACTGTATCCTTGATCGATGGCTTCTTGAAGAACTCTAAGGAGTCCCCATAATTTGGTGGAATTATTGGTGTTAGAGCCTAACCTTCCTACTAGAATGTTGCAAATTCTTCCATCCTCATTGCGGAAAATGACCCCATAGCCAACAGGACAAGGATTGCCTTTTGAGGCTCCATCAAAAATCATTTTGATAAAACCTAGAGGAGGTTTGAACCGGTAGGAAGGAATAGATAGGGGAGGAGCACGGGGTGGGCCTGAAGAGATGAGGTTATTTAAGTTAGGGAACTAGAGAAAAAGGATTTAAAGTTCCTGGGAATTGTCATCTAAATCTTCTCGGAACCAATGCTGAGATCTAATGGTCAATGCTGAGATCTAATGGTCTTTTGAATATTAGTAGTGATTTTTTACCAAATTAAAGTTTCATTAAGATGTTGAGAAAAGAAGATTCTACATATATACTTTACTTGTTGAGCCTATACCAACTTCCCCTTTTTTTTTTTGCTTAAAAATATAAAGGTCCCCCATTAAAAATTTTATTGTTTTTAGAGGTCCCTAGTATATTCTCATTATACTTGTCGAGGTAGTTCAATTTGTACATATTTAATAATTATTTTTAATCTTATGTTTTTGATTTTCCTCTAGGGCTTACAAGAAGTTTGATGAACTATTCTTTAAGTGGGTTAAGTGTTGATTTATTGAATTTGTCTAATGCTTTGGATTACTTTTATTTCAATTTGACACTTTCGGGAAAGGAATGATTTTTTTCAAATCATTAATCAGGGAAAGAGGACAAGTTTATAATTCAACCTCAAATTGACATACCTTTGATCATGGAAACCTCAAGTTTCTAATTGCAATTTACAAGGGGAAAACCCTAATTTTCATTTTTCCGCTACCCAGATCATCAAACCTTAACTCTGGATATCTGGAATCTGTCATCTAGACTCTTCACATTCCTAGCATTCATTTAATCTCCATATGCAGGATTTGGAACCTCAAGCTTCACTAGATGGAACCCTAAGCTTACGTGGCTCAATTGCAGTTTACCACCTGTCATTCAGATCCAGGTTTTCACGCTTGCCACTTAGCATCCTACGTGTTACGCTGACATGTCATCTGGAATCTATTTTTTTGTTTTAACTTGGTTCATAGCTTTCCCATCAAACGAATCTAGATATCGATGACATCATCTGCCCGGTCGAATCTAGTTCCTTGCAAAATCAGATTTTTTATCCTATGTGGTCGTCTTGTGTGGTGTCTTACGTGTCCTGTGTGATGTGGCATCCAATATCTAGGAATGTTTTTTTTCATTTCGCTTGCTACGCCAGACCCTGCTATAACCAATATTACAATTTTGGTACCTAACTCTTAACATCATCTCGAAGTTCCATAACTCCCTTAGTTTGGCAGACCAAATTTGATGGGAGATTTGAACACTATACGAAGTTCCATAACTCCCTTAGTTTGGCAGACCAAATTTGATGGGAGATTTGAACACTATAAACTTATAATAATGCATTATTGCAGTGCAAGTGGGATAAATAAAAAGACTTATAAATCAATGGCTTGAGTCTCACCTAGAGGGAAAATCAACAGTCGGGAACTGGTTTTTCCATTCGATCAATGGTCAAATTGTTTGAATCCATCGTGACCTATCCTTCTCATCGAGGATCTGGGTTTTAGTTTTTCTTTACACTACGTACATTTCGGATTTCGGATTTCGGATATCCGGATATCCAACTTTTATTTGTAGATGACAAGAAAATAGAGCCTGACAAAGAATAGGGAAAAGATGAACAGGATAAAATTATAAAGAGAGAACAATCTACAAATTTGGGAAATTCAAAGATTAATGAAAAAAGTGTGATAGAATACAATCTGAGTCAAGGTACCATGACAGAAACTTCTTAGAATGATGTTACAGATACACCAACCATTACTTTAAGTAGGGAGTTGTTTCCAAAGGTGCTTGATCTTGATCAAATAGAAGCAGTTGAGGAAACTGTGGTGCCTCTTGGAGATTATTTTTTCAGTAGCTCCAAGAAAGGAATTATTAAAGGAAGACCCAAAAAGAGGAAATTGGGTGTTTCTGAGGAAGAGGCGCCAAAACAATTAATGGTTTGGAATGTTATAGGGATGGAACCTGAAAAAGTTGCAATAGAGATGGCATCAGCTCTGGGAGCTTTTGTCAAT